>JAZFAU010000887.1:0-36867 GCA_037178615.1 Dione vanillae
AAGTATTTAAAAGGTCAAAAATTTAAATTGTCAGGTAAATTTTATTTGCATGAAATGTTAAAAATGGAACAAGGAAAAGGAACATGGAAAAAGTTGTTTTTTATATATACCTCAGCAGTTAATCGTGAGGAATATAAAAGATGAAAAATCCTTTTTTTTTTAATTTATTTCTTAAAATGATTTGACACGCCAGACGATATATTTTTGTTTTTTATATCGACGCAATATTAAGTAGCGGGAATAGACGTGAAGCTATAAGGATGTTACTCGTAAAATATTATGATTAAATATTCTCTAAAAAGCTGTTTGTCGCCTACGAATATTTCTCTCTCTGACATTCGTATAACAAATATTTAACACTATTACTACATATATATTTACAACTTCACTTCTTGTATTCCCTTATATGATACTCGACTAACTGGTCTAGTTAATTTTTAAATAAACAAGTATAATCAGCTGTAGCGCCCTATCATAGTAAACTCATGTTTTTAGGACACTAAATATTTCATAAAAAAAGTCAATAAATAAGTTGATCAGGTTCATTTGAAGTATATAAATATGTTTCTAGTTAACTTAAGTTTTGTAAATATAACAAGCTTATTGTAAGTGGGAATTTGAATGGAAATTATTACTTCTATTTGCATTACTAATTGTACTTAATTGTTCATAGCTACATAACTTAAAATTGTTTTTCATACTATACGTACCTAATTTACGACCAAACTGAGATACGTAATTTTAAAGTTATTATTATATAAAACTAAAGATGAGATTAATATAAGTAGCTTAAAGAATCCTGAGAAAGTAACGTACACTTGAGCGCTATAGATACTCTAATAAAATATTAATTTTGCTGTCAACTGTTCTTATAATCGGATTTTTTATTTTTTTTTTATTATTATTCTATTTTTAGACTTCACATGCGCATGCGTGCAGGTTGACTTGTGCCTGTTTTTACAGACACCATGTTATACTGGACTATAGTAATTTATATACATACATTGTTAGCAGAACACACTACAAGGCCGACTGTAATCTGCTAAGTGGCATGCTCGATTTCCACATAGGGAACTTTTTTATAGCTTCACGCTTTATCCCGCACATGGCAGGGTAGGCAGAGGGAACTGCAGGAACTGTAGGAAGATTGTGTTTAAGACACTCCGTTGCTTTGTCCGCCCTTTTCGAGGCATTACATGTGGGGTGGCGGATCTCAACGCCGCGCTTTGCCTAGTTGCCAGAGAGGAGAAAATAGAAATAGAAAAATCCATCTTCCCCGAGCGAGAGTCGAACCCACCAATCGTCGTGTTTACAGGTAAACACTATGCCTCTGTACCACGACGGTCCTCAAGTCAGTTTGATGGTCAGTTTAGTAAGATAATACTCACAAAAGTGGCAGAAAATAGGAAACCAATGTAAGCGGCAATCATTATATGGCCCACTCTGCTACGATTATATGCAGCGCTAAACTTTTAAGTTAAACTTTGTTTTTTTTTAGTTATTAGTTTATTATCAATACAAGATTTCATTTAAAATAATTTTCCTTGAAATATCGTTTTTCTATAAAGTATGCAAAATGTTGCTCTTTAAATATAACTTTCTTTAAAAGAAAGAATTAATTGAATAATTGTACAAAAAGTGATACCCCTACGTAAAACGGAGTTTACTTAACAGCTAATCCCATAGGAGCGTTTCGTGCTTCTCGATTGCCTTCTACGCGAAGATTTGTCTTGATTTTTCACATGACATGTCCCGAAATGCTGTAGCGTCCATTTTCTAGAATAAAATACTTTTATTTTTAGCTTCACACTTTGTCCCGCATATTTCAGGGAACAGGCAGAGGGAACTACAAGAACCAATTGAACCTAGTATTAGGATACTCCGTTGCTTAGTCCCTCCTTTTTCCGTCCACACTTTTCGCCTTTTTCGAGGCATTACGTGTTGAGCGGTGGAACTTAACGTCGCTCTTTTGAAGAAAATGGAAATAGAAAAATACATCTTCCTCGAGTCGGAATTGAACCCTTAAACCGTCGTGTTTACAGGCAGACGCTTACGCCTCTGCGCCACGACGAACATAATATTTTCAAAATATTTTTTTCAAGTCAATGCACTGCACTGCACTACACTGCCATTATTATTGAATTATCATAGTCGAAAACGAATTAAATTTTTACTTCTTATAATCCACAACTGTCGTTTAATGACAACAATATGCCTTCTGGGTAGTTTTCAATAACACTTATTTAATTTATTTAACTTGAACTGAGTTTCATTTAAGGCCATTTACAATTCTTATTTAAAATCGTCAAATTTACTACGTCTTTATGCTGTGAACCAATTCAATGAAAACTATTTGATTCGATTTAAAGCAAAGATTGCGATACAATTTATAAATGCAAGAAATAAAACTCCGTTTACGTCCTTTAACACAAATTGAATTTTCTTCAGAGAAGTTGTATTGTAACTTAGACAGAGATAGTAAAGTAAAAATGATTTTGTGAATAGAAGAAAAATAAAAAGGAATATTTATAACCAATATTTTTTGAAAAAAAAAAACTTAAGCATAAATATAATTTACAAATAATATTGAAATTTAAGCATACAATATTAAATTTTACAGAAATTGTGAAAAAATACTTAAGTCAGTTGCTTTAGTCATTAAGTCAAATGGAAATAGCTTAAAGTAGTGTATAAAGACATGATACGTTCCAAATAATTGACTTGTACAGTCAGTTACAAGCAAATACCGTGATTTATCCTATTAACTGCCTTGAATTGCCATCCAAAAAAAGTTTTAGAGAACCATAGTGACGCAGAGGCGCAGCGAGTAAACGGGACGGATTGTAGTACAAAATATATTTTAAAAACTTAGTTTATATTTCTAGATAAAGATAGAGTAATAATTTCAAACAATTTTAAACAATATAGTACATACATACATATATATATATATATATATATATATATATATATATATATATATATATATATATATATATATATATATATATATATATATATATATATATATATATATATATATATATATATATATATATATATATATATATATATATAATATACTTATACTATCATATAATCTGTGTATAGATTTGTTGTCAAATCCTAGTTAAGAGGTAGTTCCGCGGCAAAGCGACGCGAAGCACAGGATATTCAATTTGCTGGCAATTCGCAATAAATAACCGCTTACCTGATCAATGTAATGCAAAATTGCGGCTCGTGACTCAAATCAAGCAAAGCTCGACTGGAACGACTGGATAAATGAGTGGAACATTTATTGGGACACAATAAAATAAAGCTTACTTAATCTTCTCGTTCTGATTTTTTTATTATATTGAGAACTTGTGATTATTAAATATAATAAATGATTTGGCTTTATTTATCGTTGACATAATCGTTACTAAAATTTTGACAACATATCAACTTGAAACTTACTAAGTATTATTTACGTAATAATATTTAGCTTAATAATATAATGGGTTCCTCATGCCTCAGTGTTTTCGTTTCAGTAGAAGGTTCGGTTCCCATTCAAATGATTGATTGAAATTGAAATCCTTTATATTTGTTAAATATGTTTAACTGTATCCTAATAATAAACTACTATGATTATGTCGAGCCGTTTAAGCCAACAAAGTGAATTCATTTTTATATATAAAAATAATGATACAACAAAAAAGTAATAAGCAATGTATGAGGTGTATATAGAGGCGATTTTATCGCTACAAGGCACAGGACGTCGAGAGGAGAAGAAAGATTGTGTCGTGAATATAATGAAAATAGTAATAATGATAATAGACACTAACTAAACACTCCAACACATTTTCTAGAAAATATACATGATAATTCTAATTACATATTTGTATCCATTTACAGTCAGGCGATGGCCTTGTTCTTAATTGTTATTTTAATTAACAATTTTAATATTGAGGACCGTCGTGGACGACGAGAGACGCAACGTCTGCCTGTAACGCGACGGTTACTGGGTTCGATCCCCAGTCGGAGAAGATGGATTTTTCTATTTCCATTTTCTTCGCTCTGGCATCTAAGGCAAAGCGCGGCGTTGAGTTCCGCCACTCAACACGCAATGCCTCGAAAACGGTGGAAAGTGGGGACGGAGCCCTACCCTGCCATGTGCGGGATAAAGCGTGAAGCTAAAAAAAAAAAAAAAAATTAATAGGGGAAGGTTGCTATCATTGGACCACCTAACTTTGTGACATCATATCTCATGAAATCTTACCTACAACTTAAGACAATTAATGAAATGTGATGCTTTTTTATGTAAATTAATGATATATAAAGTATTGACAATGACAGTTGAGAGGCTTTAGAGCTATGCTAATATAACTTTTCAATGACGAGTTCCTTTCTTTGGACCACCGTCGCCTTGAATGGACCACTAAGTTGCTATCATTGGACTTTGAAACATTTGTATTAATGGTCCAATGAAGGTGACTCAAATGAAACACAAAATAAGAATTACTTTTTTTATTCAATTTTTTCTTCTTAAATCCAGTTGTACTGCTCATACATATATGTGGCTCTTAGTTGACGAAAACTTATATCTGAATGGTGCTTCATGTATGCACAGTACTATTTTCCAGCAACTTCTTTAGTTCTATTAAAACAATGTTTAATTTCATTTTTCTCAGCTAACTGGAGGCAAGCACTCTGACAACTTTGGGAGTAATATAAAAAAAAAGAATTCTCCATTTCAACAACGTGATTGCTAAATTTAGTTTCTAAAGCCTCCGCAAGATCTACTTTTGATTCCACTATTTGAATTTCTTCGACATTTTTTTTTTATTTTTCACATCTAATTGTCTTTTCAATATGGCTTTTGGAACGCCATACGTTCGACTTGCTTCATTTAATCCTATTGTTTTTTTTAAAAAAATCTATAGTTATTTCCATAGTAGAATCCAATACTATTTCGTCATTTAACAATAATATTTCCTCTTCTTGCCGACATTCTGGAATATATAAATATAATCCAATTACAACTAAAAAGTAGTATATATTTACATGCAATACCAAAATATTCAATTTACAATATAAAACTCATTATTTATTAACGTTGATATAAGTTTCTTTGATTGGACCGGTCCAATGATAGCGTCACCATTCAGGTCCATTGATGGCAACTAGGCATATAAACAGAAAGAAAGCAATTATTAAAAAACGTGTAAAATTAAGTTAAAAGCTTAGTAGTGTGTGTAAGCGCAGATAAATTTGCTATTTGGATCTAACACAATCATTAAACATTAATTAAAACAATGTGACTTACATGACTTTGTTGATGGCTCGGTTATTGTATCACGGTCACCATAAACACATGTACAGACGTCACTCCTTACCACGTTTCGCGAGCGCACAGAGGTTTGGTGGGTAGGCGAGGGGTTCGGTACTGTAGCCTAGCAACGTATCAAACTTGGTATGACATGTATAGTTTTTGAAAAAATTGGGTGGTCCAATCAAAGAGCCGGTCCAATGATCGCAACCTTCACCTATATATTTTATTTTGATATATTTCTTATTGTGAACAATAACAAAGATATCAGAAGTCTTAATCTTTAAAAGCATGTTATCAAAAAGGCAAATTCTATGAAATTAAAATGTTTGTAAAAGAAAATAGTCGCTTCGAAAAGCAAAGAGAAAGTGAAATTTGACAATTGAATTAAATCATGCCCTCTATCTATTTAAATCTGGGCCATTCTTAGCGAGTAACAAAAGAAAAGTTTGTTTTATGCCATCATTCGGAAATTGTCTGTGTAAATTACTTTCCAAAGTGGACATACAACACTGTATAACAATAAAGTTTCCAAAGATTCGCGTACTTAGCAAACACAAATCAAAATGTAACGTTTTGGTTTTTTTTCAAGTATCAATGACATGCATATTTTATATATATTGGCACTTTATTTCAAATATTAGCAGAATAATTTATCTAATACCCAGGCATTGTGAGTATAGCCAGGCATTGTGTGTAAGTATGTAAGTAAGCGGTAAAATACATATGAGAAATAATACCTAAATTATAACAAAATAATATATACTAATAGCTAGCTAGGGGTATTCCCCTAGCTATAGATTTTATTTTGATATGTGTATCATCAGTCAGTTGTTGCATTCGTAGTCAGACGTTGCAGCTATGCTGCAGCATTTCGTATGAAGTATAAGTTATAGTATATACATCCCATCTGCCCCACATGACTGACATCAACCAATAATTTCATTATAAGAAAAATATTTAGAGAAAACATACATCCTGAGCAATATATTTCGTTTCATCTTATTTTATTTATAGCAGGAAGATATTGTTGATCGGGTTACAGCAAAAGGCAAGCACTCCTTACTTAGTAAATATTGGCTCATATAGACGGTGGGATGTGATGTGAACTATTTATATCGTTTATGTAGGAGTGAATAAATACCAAGTTGTTTTTGCAATAAGCCTGCTAAGAATAATATTGATCTAGTATTGTAATTAGACTTCGATAAACGGAAGGATTTAAACCAAAATAAACACGATTTTGAAATAATGGATATAAAAGCATAAAATCTTAACATAACAATTAAAATATCTTCTTCTTCTTCTTGCAGTGCCTCTTCACTACTGAAGGTTGGCCGTTAGTTCCCTGAACCTCTCGCTGTCCATGGCCAATAGGAACAGTTGTTCGACAGAGGTGATGCCTGTCTACTCCCTGGTTTTTTGAGCCACGACTTTTTCCGGCGTCCAGCGCGCCTCTTTCCTTCCACCTTGCCCATCATGATAACTTGCAGCAGATTATATCTATCGTGCCTAGGCACATGACCGAGGTATTCAACTTTCCACTTCTTGATGGTTTGTAATAGCTGTAGGGTCATGAAGACGCGCTGGACGCACGTACAATACAACAGGCCAGATGTAGCACAGGAGGATTCTTACTCGGAACTTGATGTGAATTCGTGGACAGCACAGAACTTTCCTCACGTTAGTGAATGAAGCTCGGGCCATTTCTGTCCGGGTCTTGGTATCTTGATCTGATTCTCATGTTTCATTTACCCAAGCTCCAAGATTTTTGTACTGTCGCTCCGCTCTAGATTTTTGCCGGCTACTTGTAATGTTGGATTTAAGTCAGGGTTTCTGGAAACTACCATTAGTTTTGTCTTGGTGATGTTGATTGATAATTTAAATATAATATATTAATTTAAATTTAAAAATATATAAATAAAATAAACTATATAAAACCCAAAAAAAAAATTCTTCTATTATTTTTTTTAGCTATAAAACTTCTATCAAAATAAAGTAAATATCCACCAACCTACATGTACTATTTTAAACTATAATGTATAAATACATTATTAAAATGTTAGTGGAACATTGCTATTCTTTGAGTTCCTTCAATTCTTATAATGTTTAAACATATTGGCTTACTTAAAATATTTTTAAATTAACTTCTATATATCCAAAAACCAATTAAAACATTATTGTCCACCATAAAATAAAATTCATTTCAACATTTCTTATTATATCTTATTGTTATACATACGTATAGTTACCGTTATATGTTATTTTTTAGAATTACTTAAGTATTTATTTACTTAAGTGTTCTACTACCAATGTGAGTAGAAGGTTATGTAAATCCTTTTACATAATTATCACTCTAGGCATTTACTATAGTTTAGTACTAGCCAGTTACGAGGGCCAAACTGAAAGTTTTTAAAACTGGCAACTTAAAAGCATTATATTAAAAAAATAAGTTTCAATTTTGAAAATAGAACTCTTTACTAATAATATTGAGTATACATTTCATTCATTTGTCATTTGTTTTACGATTTGGCGGCAAATTGAAAATTGTCTGTGCACGTCAGAATGAATTTAAGCCGAGAAAATTTTCGTGCAATGATTTTTTATGACTTTCGATGTCATATAAGTCAACAAGAAAGTTATGATAGACTTCGATTGGCTTTTCACGATGAAGCCCCATCTCGTGCCACAGTTTACAACTGGTTTAATGAATTCAAACGTGGTCGAACTAATCTCACCGATAATTTGCGTGAGGGACGGCCTTCTACAACGACGACTGAAGATAATATCAGTGTTGTGCGGCGTATGATAGAGACTGACCAAAGAGTGACCTATCAGCAGATTCGGACAAGTCTAGGCATAGGTATGAGTCAAGTGCACAAAATCTTCCATGAATATTTAGCGGTCAGGAAGCTTAGTGCCCGCTGGATACCGCATAATTTGACCGAGGCTCAATAACTCCGCCGTGTTGATTGGTGCCGAGAAATGATCCAAAAATTTAACGGAGGTGACTCAAATGCTGTGTTCGACATACTAACGGGTGACGAAAGCTGGATTTACTGTTATGATCCGGAAACCAAAAGACAGTCTGCTCAGTGGGTGTTTCCTTCCGAAGAGTTGCCAACTAAAGTGAAGAGAGGTCGAAGTGTTGGAAAAAAGATGGTGGCCTCGTTCTTCGGAAAGACAGGTCATTACGCGACAGTTGTCTTAGAGGATTAGAAAACGGTTAATGCAGAGTGGTACACTAACAACTGTTTGCCATTTGTCTTGGAAAAAGTTCGAGAGAAACGACCTCGCAGCATGACCTTCATCACGACAATGCCTCGTCGCACACCGCCAGGCAAACGATCTACTCATTGGCGACGTTAGACGTGGAATTACTGGGTCACTCGCCGTATATCCCCGACCTCGCACCCTGCGATTTTTATTTATTCCCGAAAATAAAAGAAAAACTTCGAGGAAAACATTTTATGGACGCCGAAGAAGCAGGGGCTGCGTTTCAAAACGCCGTTGAAGAGACCCCTAAGGCCGAGTGGGCAAGGTGCTTTTCTCAATGGTTCCATCGAATGCAGCGATGTATTGATGTAAATGGACGCTATTTTGAAAAGTTATAATAAAACTAATAACTTGCTAGAATGCTTAGTTTTTGATTTTCTAAGAACTTTCAGTTTGACCCTCGTAGTATACTTTATAATTGGAAACGTATTCGTTGGAAAAAATTACCTCATTCCAATATTGTAAGTAGAATATAAGAATAGAATAAAGCTTAGACATGTGATCAAATATTCTTTATTGCATTATAATATATATATAATAGACAGAAACACAGAAATATCATTAACAAAGGTGGACTTATCTCTATAAGAGATTTCTTCCAGCCAACCTGTGAAAGTGGGTGAAAGCAGAAAGTACGAGAAGACAGAAAAATGCAATATAAGGTTTAAAAAAAATAATAACAATAAAAAATCAATACATAAGGCATAAAAAATATACATACATACACACAGAAGTAAATAGACATATACTTACATATATATATATATATATATATATATATATATATATATATATATATATATATATATATATATATATATATATATATATATATATATATATATATATATATATATATATATGTATATATATATATATATATATATATATATATATATATATATATATATATATATATATATATATATATATATATATATATATATATATATATATATATATATATATATGTTTGTTCATATATGGCAACCCCGACTAGTTTAGAGTCTTGTGCGAACACCCCGCGCGGTCGGTAACAGTAGTAGTTAGTAGTAGTTGTCGAGAAGTAGTAAAAGGGGCACGTGAGACGGCCGACGCGAGCGCACGTCCTTCCTGAATCGATATATTAATTAGCGGTGTGATTTTCCCTCAGCCTTATTTGATTTCCCTTTTGTGTATTCCCTCTTGATATTGAACCTGACAAAGACAAACCTACAAAAGATAATAGTGCAAGTAACCCCTAGTGAAGAAGACTCAAGTGAAACATTCCATGGCGGCCGTGAACAATCAGTGTTTGTGTTGTGAATTATGAAGATAAGGTACTGTACAATTTCTATTATCCTAAGACCGACTATAAGGTAAATAATTAATAAATAACCTCTCCCTCAGCACGCTTCCACAAATGCGGCACACCCTACCCTCCACTATTCAATATACATTTTCTGGTAGCAGGGCGTGGTTCACTATATACTATATACATTTTCTGGTAGCAGAGCGTGGTTTTCATCCCTCTGGGCCCCCTTGATTATAGCGTAGTTTTCATCCCTCTGGGCCCCTTTAATTATACCGTGGTTTAATCCCTCTGAGTCCCCCTGATTATAGCGTAGTTTCATGCCCCTGAGTCCCTTTGATTACAGTGTTATTCTCCCGTTTTGGTATTTTGGCTCTTAATTTGGTACCTAACGCATAATTACAATATAATTTGATTTCCTAACCTTTTAAAACGTGTTCGCATCGAGTTGTTTAAAAAATAATGTTATATGAAATTTTTATACATATAATATTGAATATATAATTGTGTAGGGTGAATGTTTAATGTGTAAAATATATAAATAAATATTGAATATAATTTTATATATTAAATATAAAATATAATAAGTACACATAATATGGTTACATATATTTTATAATATTACGCCTATACGTTATTACCTATCCCGTTTTAAACTATAATTGAAGTTAGTTAAAATATTTTAATATAATTTCCTTAAAAAACTAACTTACTTTAAAATATTATCCCTACACTTTTATTGTTACCCTTTTTTTTTATTTTTATTTAAATGAAGCTTAAGCCTTAATTGTAGTCATATTGTATATCATATTATTTTGTTGTATTGCGATATAAGTAGATCGCCGACTCGACGCGTAACTGGTTTCTTATCTCGCCAGTTGTTGTGGATTCATTGTTTATTACGAGTTTATTATTTTTTTTTTAATATTTTAGTTGAGTTATTTGTTTACTTGATTTCTGATTTCGCCCGTTGGTAGTGGGTTCATTGTTTATTACGAGTTTATTATTATTTTTTTAATATTTTAGTTGAGTTATTTGTTTACTTGATTTCTGATCTCGCCCGTTGGTAGTGGGTTCATTGTTTATTACGCGTTTATTAATTTTTAATATTTTAGTTCAGTTATTAGTTTACTTGATAATTTAAAATGGCTACTCATGATGAAACAGTAAAATGTTCCTTATATACGGAAAGCGCAGAATATAGAAAAAATATAGGTGTGGTACGCTTTGTTTCCGATTGGATTGCCGATACTTCGGAACTTCTTGGCACTTCTGAAATACCTAGATTATTAGTTAGGTTCAAGGATTTAGATTCTCATTGTAATTTATTTGTAAACGCGTCCTCAGTGCTCCTGGGTGGGTTAGACCCGGCTATCGATTACCAAGAAATTAGTTATGTAAAAAAAGAAGTGCGTTTAGTAAATAAGAAAATAGACGACCTCCGGGTGCGTCAGTTAGAGTTGTGCCCACCTGCTCCCGTAGTTGATCCTGTCATGGCCAGTACACCCGTAAGAATGAGTAGTAGAAATATTACTGAGCGAACTCCTTATAATAGATTACCTGATTTACCTATCCCTAAGTTTGATAGACGTCCTGACTCCTGGATAAGTTTTATTGATCAGTTTGACAGTGTAGTAGATTCCCAACACCATTTAACCCCCACAATGAAATTACAGTACTTGGTTGGATCCTTAGCAGATGAACCTAAGCGGTTGTTGCTACATTTAAAAATTGAAGAAGGCAACTATGAAGTTGCTCGTGAGTTGTTGAAACAGCGGTATCACAATACACGGGTTCTTTCTGATACCTACATAACCCAGATACTTACCCTGCCGGAGATTTCGAATAAATTTACAGGTTTGCGCGCGGCCTTCTTGAACCCCTTGTTAACTGCCTATCGCTGTTTAGAACGTTTAGAGTTACCCGTCTCCTCATGGTCTTATATGTTAGTACATATATGTTTGACTAAGCTTCCCTCTGATTTGAAATCCCGTTTTGAGCGTTGTTATGGCGGTGACGCTAATGAATTACCTACCTTTAAAAATCTTATTACCTTTTTGGAAGACGAATGTCGTCACCATGACAACGTTGGCAACACCTCCCTTGTAGATTCTAACCTGACGAAATTTAAAAGTACTGTACCTAAACATACTTACTTTGCGGCTCCTCCCTCCCCTATATTAAACAATAGACAAAAAATGTTACCTGTAATAAATAATAGTAAAAAATGTTACCTGTGTGCTTTCTCTTCCCATTACCTCCGTGAATGTCCCGAATTTAGAGCTATGAATCCTAGAGAAAGATCGGGATTTGTAAAACATTCCCGGTTATGTTATAGGTGTTTGGACAAACATTCAATTCTTATGTGCAAGCGGGACTACAAATGTTCAACCTGCGGTCGCTCATCCCATCACACTATGCTATGTTTTAATGATTCCCGTAACCCAATGTATCCCACCTCATCCAATCGCAAGTATAATTATAATTCCAAATTTAATAAACGCAATTATCCGCGTACCTGTCCTTCTTCTACCCGCGGTCCCCATATGGGCGGGGGCCAGCATAAGAATTATTCCCCTTCGCAACTCCAGCGCTCCCCCCAACGACATTCCCAGAGAGCTTCTCCCCCCAGAGAAAATGCTCCGCCCCAACCTAGACAGGTTGAAAATAATAGACAGGTTGAAAATATTATAAGATATCGTGATAATTCCTATAATAGAGAAGATAGACCCACATAGCTAGATACTTGTATTACTCCCCCTTCCCCTTGCCTGAATATCTCACCCAATTCTCTTATATTATTGCCTACTGTTAAATTACACGTTAAAACTGCTAGTGGCTATTTTATTGAAGCGCGTGCCTTATGTGATACCGGTGCCCAGGGTTGCCTCATTACAACCGATCTTGTTGTTAATTACCTCAATTTGACCATCTCCCCCTCCTGTGCCCCTGTACGTGGCATAGGTAATATTCCTTTCGTGGTTTCCCGTGGTTCTATTTCCCTGTGTTTTAAACCTTTGTATTATTCCTTCCCTGAGGTGTCAACCTCTGCTATAGTTATAGATGTGATTGCCGGTACGCATCCTGAGTTTGAGTTCCCTGAGTCTGTGTTTTTTTCCTAATAGTGATTTTTCCCTTGCTGACCCTACCTATAATAAGCCTGGCCCGATAGATATGCTATTGGGTGCTGACGTGTTCGGCGCGCTTTTGTTACAAGATAAAATATTTAACTTTGACGGCCTTACTGCTTTATCTACAATTTTTGGTTATATTGTTTGCGGTCCAGTCGCTGCCGATTATGGTGAATTAGAGCCCCCCATGACTGGAATATCCTTATCCCGTCTCATCGAGAGATTCTGGAAGGTCGAAGAGACCCCTCAAACCATGATTGCTTACCCCTTAGATAACGATGGTGAGATTTATAAATAAAACCGTTACCCGTTGAGCTTTCTGTATCCTTATCGCGTTAGCGCGTAGCGTTTCCTTGCGGTCTTCCCTAAGACGACTCTCACTCTTTCTTGACAAAGAAGGAATCATCAGAGTCGGTGGTCGTTTATGAAACTCCTTTAACATTCGAGGAATTAACTACAATTTTTGCTAAAATTGAGGCGGTATTAAATTCCCGGCCGTTATGTCCCTTATCTAATGACCCTAACGATCTAGAAGTTTTGACGCCTGGTCATTTTTTGATTGGCCAACCTCTTAGTGCTTTGCCGGAGTATCCCTATAACAAGGTAAAAATTAATCGTTTAACCCGTTTTCAAGTAGTGCAACAGATAACTCAACATTTTTGGTCGCGGTGGCAGTTAGAGTACCTATACACTCTGCAGACTAGGCAGAAGTGGACTGATCCAGTGAATCCTCCAACAGTAGGCGAGCTAGTCCTCATAAAAGATGATAATTTACCCCCTTTACAGTGGCGACGTGGTCGCATTTCCCAAATTTATCCTGGTAAAGATAGCGTTGTGCGTGTGGTCGATGTTAAGACATCGACAGGTATCCTAAAGAGAGCCTTAACCAAATTAGTTCGTCTACCTATTAGTTAGTTTCTCCCATTTTCTCGTAAACATTAGATGTTTAGGGCGGGGGCTATGTTTGTTCATATATGGCAACCCCGACTAGTTTAGAGTCTTGTGCGAACACCCCGCGCGGTCGGTAACAGTAGTAGTTAGTAGTAGTTGTCGAGAAGTAGTAAAAGGGGCACGTGAGACGGCCGACGCGAGCGCACGTCCTTCCTGAATCGATATATTAATTAGCGGTGTGATTTTCCCTCAGCCTTATTTGATTTCCCTTTTGTGTATTCCCTCTTGATATTGAACCTGACAAAGACAAACCTACAAAAGATAATAGTGCAAGTAACCCCTAGTGAAGAAAACTCAAGTGAAACATTCCATGGCGGCCGTGAACAATCAGTGTTTGTGTTGTGAATTATGAAGATAAGGTACTGTACAATTTCTATTATCCTAAGACCGACTATAAGGTAAATAATTAATAAATAACCTCTCCCTCAGCACGCTTCCACAAATGCGGCACACCCTACCCTCCACTATTCAATATACATTTTCTGGTAGCAGGGCGTGGTTCACTATATACTATATACAATATATATATATATATACAATATATATATATATATATATATATATATATATATATATATATATATATATATATATATATATATATATATATATATATATATATATATATATATATATATATATATATATATATATATATATATATATATATATATATATATATATATATATATATATATACACATAAAAAATATAATATAAACGAAACATACAACGAAATTTAGATTTCAGATACTTTTAAGTAAGTTTTTTAATGATGACTTAAATGAAATAATTGACTGACTCTCTTGAATGGCCTTGGGCAGTTTATTCCAAAGTAGTGGAGCCTGTACGGAAAAGGACTTTAGGAGAAATTTGGTATTGCTCTTAGGGATGTCTAGCATTGGTAAAACACCAGACCTCCTCGAGCGTGTAGGAGCGGGAAGGACTTTAAAACGGGAACGTAGGTAAGGAGTACAGATGGTAAGGAGAAGAAATGACTTTGGAAATATTGTTTATGAAAATAGAAAACAGAAGAGGAGAAAGAATGCCGCCTTGTGGAACGCCAGCAGTGAGATCTAGCCAAGATGACGTTTGGTCATTAACTTTTGAAAACATTTTTTGAGTCTATAAAACTTATTAGGCTCTTATTTAATAATAATAGCCATGTTTTTCTGAAAGATTGGATCTTCGATTGGGAATAAAATACAAATGGAGCATTTGACACGATGCAATTATCATGAAGGTTTTTAAAATTACAGTAGAAGAGCACAAGCGTTCCATGAAGTGGAACTGTTGTTGTTGTTAATACTTTTCATATTATAATATTTCCGCACAGTAATGTAAATTTTGAATATTTCTGTAAAGTGTACTAACTAAGTAAAGAAACTGTTAAGTTTCTCGAATCAAATTATACCACTTATACTACTATTATAATCATTCATAGGTCGTAGACACGCTGAAGCTAGGAATTAAAATGACATGAGAAATATTCTCAATTCCATCTTGTGGACAATTCTATTTTGTTCAATAACATGTTTAAGATATTAGATTTTAGGGAGGCTATATATAAGGCTTTCTAGCTTTTAGCTCGAAATAATAAATCCCCTCCTACAGTCCTAATATGTTAGCGGCTACATCAAGTAAATCCCATTAATAAAGATTTGAAGTTCTTTTCTTCAACATTTTCTTCTTTCAAAATCTGAGTGTACTTCGACATTTAATAAGTGACAAATGAGAAAATGTGATAACTACAAAATGATATAAGGAAATGTTCAATTTTAAAGAAAATCAGATTCTTGTATTTTAATATTCAGATTCTTGTTTAGTAATTCTGGCATTGAATAATTTTTTTATGATTATACTAAAGTATTACTGTTTATAACACGAAATATTTTTTCATAGTAGCGTAGTAGGTTTAATTTCTTTGGGAAATAAACAAAAATTATGTAATTTTGGAAGATATCTACCTAATTATTGAATTGACGGTAAAAGATATTTGATAACGTTCTTACATTAAATGTTGCTGCAAAACATAGAATTATGATAATTAAAACAATCTATTCTCCTTAAATCACTAAGTAAGTAGTATGTACAAAATAAATGTATAAAATAAAATAATGTTAAATAAATATAACGTGATAAGTGATACAGAGCTATTTTCATTTTTTACTGCTGATCTCAAGGTTGATTTATGTAATGGACGATCCTAACGTTAAGTTACATAACAATTATATAATTAAGGACGTTCTTTGAGTGGTAGATATTATTTGAATTTGTATGACAATAAAAATATATTATATTAAATGACAAAGTTATTGATAACAATGTGTTAATTAAATGTGTTTAATTTTATAAGAAACAGCAGTAATAAAGAAAGAAAAAGAGGACTGCAACTGGATGACCTACACACATAGTAATGTACTAAGACATCATGTCTTTTGTTGAATGTGATCAAGGGTCGGGCAACTTGCATACTGAGAAATTTTTGGAAATCTTCGCACTACTGTTAACAAACAGAGTTGTGTTCGCTTTCTGCCCTTCTTGGCATTGCTTGTCATGTGGCGGAATTCAACGCCGCGCTATGCCTATTTACCAGAGCGAAGAAATTTTGAAATGGAAATAAACTAATACACCTTTCCCGAGTTTACAAGCAGATGCTGCGCCTCTGAGTCGCCACGGGCTTAGTGTTAAATTACTTTCTAAATTTATTTTTTACACTACATCTGCCGATACTGACAAATGGTAAATTTAATAAAGTATCGTAATTTTGAACTATTTATAGAAAAAATATTTAGTAATTTTGTTTAATGTAACTTACCAAATTTTTATTAATAATTAAATTTATTAAATATTATATAAATGATAATAAGCTAAAAGTAATAAAATTTCACAATTTTATTATTAATTTATTCTTTCAAATCAGTTTCATAAACTGGTTGTTTAAAAACATTCTCTAACCTTGAAGACATGCCAACAATTTCCGTCTGTCAGAAGTAAAATTTTTCCCTTTACTTCCTGTGCTCTTATAAATAAAGAGTAAGACGGCAATGGCGATACTTTTTTATTCGAATATTTATATAAGTAGGGATTGGAAGTAATATAAATATAGATTTCAAAATAACATAAATTCTTCCTCTCATTATTTATGTTTAAGCTGATATAATTCACTACAAGTATCTACATTACAAAAATTTATGAATTTCATTTAAACATACAACATGAACAAAAATTTAAAGCCAGATTAAATTTAGGTAAGGTATGTATAGCCAACAGCCTTTCATCCCCAGTACCACCACCGGGGCCAAATAGACTATACAATGATAATGGGGGATTGATTATGATTAATATAGAATGATTATGATTATTGGACTGTAAAAAATATACATAAAAAGTAGAGATATACAACATTATATTGTTGTTTCGTACTATACTAGACTAGCCACGACGGCCTCAAATATATATGTTGAATTAGTTCATCATATGATACCGTTCTGGTACTTAGACCAAGGGTACATACAGCCTGCACGGCCGGCACGTGCACGATATTGCGCCTTACTTTTCTTGAATCAATTATTTTTATTATTTTTTCCTTTGACTCCATGCTTTTCTCGGTATGGTATTAAAAAAATAAAAAAAAATTTGAATTTTTATTTTTTAATAGGCTCATCCATTTACAGATTTTTTTCTACCCCTGTACACCAATATAAATAAAATAGCCGTATACCAGATATGCAAAGGTATCTTGGTAACCTTATGAAGCATTTCGCTACGCTTAATTCACGGTTGCGCATTATTCAATTAGTCGCTCACTTGCGTTTGAAGACCTCGCTTCATTAAATCGTTGTCTTATATCCCATTTTTGTACACCAAGAGAAGTATGCAAGATTTTTTTAAATGTTGTTTTAATAGTCATTCACTTTTACTTTTATATTTATATTAATAGTCTTAGTAGAATGGATTTATAGTAAGGAACAACTCTATTGGGAGACTATTAAGTTTTAGATTTAAAGTCCTTTAATTTATTAGTTAGAGTATTAATATATAAATTTTTATCAATTACCTGGCCATTACAGTTGACACACCGACTGCTGTGCTATCTAAGGAAAGTAAATGTAATTCGAACCTACCAGAAGACATATCCACGCTATTGAAATCTAGACTTCTAGGATCTACGGTGACTGACGGTTTATACAATATTTACTATTAGATGTTTAATATTATGTTATTTATATTCGACTTGCATGTATAACTTAAGTATGTTAAAATGATTAATTTTGATTTATACTTTGATTAAATACAGATACAGATTGAAAATGTTGCATATTTGAATATTATGTACGTGTTTTATAGAAATCATATATAATAATTATTATAAAGGTTGTACACAAATTTCCTAAACCCAATTTTCCTACATCTACAAGTCTAAAAAGAGCCATCAGAAGGCAATTGAAGATCTAACAAGCTCACTCCTGGGAGTAAGCTGCAAAGTAAGCTCGGATTACTCTCGGAGCTAGCGTAATTTATAGCGGTTGCTTTTAAGATAAATAGAGCCTTAGATTTTTTACACTTGACAAGCTTGGTTTTAGGAATACCAAAGCTTTTGGTGTCGACTTATGTAAATGTTTTATTATGTTAAGCTCTCATTGCTTATATTCACAATTGATTTGTATTTATTGTTTTTTTGTCTCTTTAATGTGTTTTCCAAAACAAAGGCAAAACATACTTGTGGGCATGTTTCTGGTGACTATCAGGGCATGCGTTCTTCATCACAGTGCGTCGAAAATTTTATATGCTTTGTAGGTACTACTTATTTCGTTTGTTTGCATCTTTGTTTAAAGGTTCGCGAGATGGCGCGAGCTGAAATCCCGCAGGGGTCAAATTTTTATATGTTTTCTTTATGTATGCAATGCAATAATATCAACCTAAGTATCAATGGTGACAAAAGATATTTGTTTTCAAACACAGTATGACAGCGTGATTTATACTCTATCGGACTGTTAAATTTTAAAAACATGTAACAAATGAACTATATAAAAATTAAAATAAAAACAGAGCAATACAGCCATACAGTGGTTGCGCAGAAGCACAGTGTCTAAACGCAACGAAGGTTCTATTTCCTCGACGATAATGAATTATATTCATTTGGCTCGCGCTGGTAAAGCTCAGTCCGCTACTCCAGTTCCACTACTCAACAAGCAATGTCTAAAAAAGAGGTTAGCGAAACGGAGTACTTAATACTTACTTAGTTGCCTCACTCTTTCATAGCAGCGTGAATCTTAAAAAAGTATAAAATAAAAATATTAAAAACATAATTAAAAGAATCCCTATTATTTTATAAAATAAATATACCCATGAGATGAAATCTGCAATTTATTTCAGGAGTATAAAAATGTAAGGTTATATTTAAGCTCCTAATTAATCGTTGTGTAAATATTATAAGGACTTAATGTTATCTTACGTTTGTAGAAATTCTCGAGATTGCTTGTACTTCCACCCTCGGGCGCTTTTATTTTGTCAATCAAAATATTTTAATGTTTCTTTACTTTACTTGGCAAGATAAATATCTAAGTAAGGTTGTATGAAAAAATAAGAAGTTATATTCTTTATTTTGGTAGTACAAAAATTTATTTAAATATATATAATATGTAATAATATAACCCAACAACATAATATTTATAGAAAAACATGTACAATTTTAACGTTGACAAGACTTGAATCCGCGTCTCGTAAGGGAGTAAGGGAGCATCGTGCCATGAACCTAACCTAGCAATGAGAACGTAGACGTCAAAAGTAACTTTGTTTAATTATATATTTTTTATGTTGGCGAAACTGCAAAATGAAAAACCAACTACTTGATAATTGCCTTTGCGCCACAAAAACCTCACAAATTTATAACTTCTAAAAAAGAGATATGATAGTGGTTATTAGCACCGATTTGTTTTGAAATCTCCAAACATGATCACAGAATGGAGCTACGTAGTTATTCCACAACTCATCTTTGCGAAGGTACATACAAACTAAGTTCATGCATAAATCTGTCTTAAGAGGCCATTTCCTGCAGTGGATTGATGTTAGCGTATTTCCTACATTACCTAGGTACATTTCTAAAGTTTAAGTACATATGACTTTACATGTAATCATTCAAATAAAGTTAAAGAAGAATATGAAAAAATCAACGACTTCAATGTAAAATTTATTTTATTAAAAAATATATATTCATATTTCCATATTATATATTCGATTAAATCATTCACTTTCACTCAATACAAGGTCATATTATTTATCGTTTGTTATTATTTTAAGCAGTATATTGTAAATCACAATAAAGTAATAAAATTAAGCCTCCTCTAAAATATCTATTTAAGTATAACTAAAAATAAATTAAGAAATCGTTTTTGTATTTTAAAAATATTAAAAAAAATCTAGCATTTTGTCTTTTTAATCAATCACGTCAATTTTTTGACAATTGATTCTGATTGAAGTCACCTTACTACTAAAGTAAATAAATTTATAACTTAAGAGAGATTCAATACATTTGTGCATACTCCAACTGTGTAATGATATCTCTCTTTTTACCGTACATTCTCCTTTGTGTGTTCTCCATTCAACGTGACATTGGCGAAGTGAATTGTGCTCAACTGGCACGCTCGAAACGCCATTAGTAAAGAGAAGAAGAAGAAGAAGATTCAATACATTTGTGAAATGTTAAACATTCTGTTCGTCCGTTGATATCTAATTAAAGAACTGTTAGTTCTTATTGCTCATGTGGGACTAAACTACGAAGCTCGGTTCCCTTATAGGGTTACCAGTAGATAGTTTTTATCTATGATTGATATTTTAGTAAACAACATCTATCTGTTGAACAACAACAATAATAAAGGCCGGCGGTGTGTAGTTCCGCAACAGCTGTGACAACTTGTACACCGTTTCAGGTGGAACTCTATTCATTAGGACTAATTTAAACATCATAATATACTACCGTTACTTTCAGGTGGTTTCACGACTAACGACGTCACATTTTTCATTCTTTTATAAAAATGTATTAGAATTTATGTAAAATACTTGTATATTTTTATTTATTGTAAGCAATATCTGAAAATAAAATATTTTTCTAATAAATATTTAGAATAACATAATATTGGTGACGTGTGAGTTCATCGAGGGTTCAGTATCAATTTTCATGATTGAAGTTTTTCACTGCGTGTCCGCAGCATAAAAAATACAAAAAATTAAAAAAAAAAACTTAAATATATGACACTTTCACGCACTAATTTTTATTATGCAGCGATTTTCACACAAAATACTTTGATTTCGTTGACGTGGCAGTTTAATATTTGTATGTTCAAGTTTTAATTTTGTATGAAATCAACATCTATTACTACAGATATAAACTTGAAATGGTTCTTTCTGTGATACCTGATATTTTCTTAGGATTGTGACTTTATTTGCAATGTTACAGCTAAATTAGACCAAACTGAGAGTGTGCCAAGCAACTATACTTTACAAATTCTATAAGTAGTATTTGTCAAGCATAGTTGCTTGGCACATTTTAAGTGGTTTCAAGTAAACGATAACTTTTGTTGGCTGTTATTTACTCAAAAATAAATTTTAGTACAAAAATTTTGTTTTATATATTATGAGTAGGTAATTCTGATTAAGTAATCGTAATTATCCGTTGTTGTAACATATTGTAGAAAAGATTTATTCAATGTTAAAGTATTTGCTCCTTTGAAAGCCAATTTAGTACTGACCTTAACGTTCGTCTCATTAATTTTTAAAGTAATTAAATGAATCCCGTATCCCATCTCCGCTTCACTAGCCGCCGGTTAAGGGTAAGCGAGGGCTACAAGCCTTATTTATATTGATTTGCACAATTTAAATAGTTTTCAATTCTTTAACAGTGATGTTTCGCTCTCTTTTTTACCTTAGGAAACACACGTCGCAACTGTGCCACGATGTCAACTAAAATAGTTTGTGTTAATACTCAAAAGTTTTAAACATTTGCTTTTTCTGAAAATAGTCTGTTTTTGTTGTTTATTAAAATTTGCAATATAAATTCTATTCATTGCTTATTGAGTGACGCAACTACACACTGCCGGCCTTTATTATTGTTGTTGTTCAACAGATAGATGTTGTTTACTAAAATATCAACCATAGATAAAAATTGTCTACTGGTAACCCTATAAGGGAACCGAGCTTCGTAGTTTAGTCCCACATGAGCCATAAGAACTCTTTAGAGTTCTTTAGAGTTCTTTAATTAGATATCAACGGACGAACAGAATGTTTAACATTTCACAATCAGAATCAATTGTCAAAAAATTGACGTGATTGATTAAAAAGACAAAATGCTAGTTTTTTTTTAATATTTTTAAAACACAGAAATCTTATTACTTTATTGTGATTTACAATATACTGCTTAAAATAACAACAAACGAATAAATATAACATGACCTTGTATTGAGTAAAAGTGAATGATTTAATCGAATATATACTAATATGGAAATATGAATACATTTTTTAATAAAATAAATTTTACATTGAAGTCGTTGATTTTTTCATATTCTTCTATAACTTTATTTGAATGATTACATGTAAAGTCATACGTATTTAAACTTTAGAAACGTACCTAGGTAATTAATGTAGGAAGTACGCTAACATCAATCCACTGCAGGAAATGGCCTCTTAAGACAGATTTATGCATGAACTTAGTTTGTATGTACCTTCGCAAAGATGAGTTGTGGAATAACTACGTAGCTCCATTCTGTGATCATGTTTGGAGATTTCAAAACAAATTGGTGCTAATATCCACTATCATATCTCTTTCTTAGAAGTTCTAAATTTGTGAGGTCTTTGTGGCGCAAAGGCAATTATCAGGTAGTTGGTTTTTCATTTTCCAGTTTCGCCAACATAAAAAATATATAATTAAACAAAGTGACTTTTGACGTCTACGTTCTCATTGCTAGGTTAGGTTCATGACACGATGCTCCCTTACGAGACGCGGATTCAAGTCTTAATACGTTAAAATTGTACATGTTTTTCTATAAATATTATGTTGTTAGGTTTTATTATTTCGTATTATATATATTTAAATTAATTTTTGTACTACCAAAATAAAAAATATAACTTCTTATTTTTTCATACAACCTTACTTAGATATTTATCTTGCCAAGTAAAGTAAAGAAACATTAAAATATTTTGATTGACAAAATAAAAGCGCTCGAGGGAAGTACAAGCAATCTCGAGAATTTCTACAAACGTAAGATAATATTAAGTCCTTATAATATTTACACAACGATTAATTAGGAGCTTAAATATAACCTTACATATTTATACTCCTGAAATAAATTGCAGATTTCATCTCATGGGTATATTTATTTTATAAAATAATAGGGATTCTTTTAATTATGTTTTTAACATTTTTATTTTATACTTTTTTAAGATTCACGCTGCTATGAAAGAGTGAGGCAACTAAGTAAGTATTAAGGTACTCTCTCTCTCGAACCTCTTATTTAGACATTGCTTGTTGAGTAGAGGACTGAGCTTTACCAGCGCGAGCCAAATTAATACAATTCATTATCGTCGAGGAAATAGAACCTACGTTGCGTTTATAGTCAGACACTGTGCTTCTGCGCAACCACTGTATGGCTGTATTGCTCTGTTTTTATTTTAATTTTCATATAGTTCATTTGTTACATGTTTTCAAAATTTAACAGTTCGATAGAGTATATATCACGCTGTTATACTGTGTTTGAAAACAAATATCTTTTGTCACCATTGATACTTAAGTTGATATTATTGCATTGATACATAAAGAAAACATGTAAAAAATTGACCCCTGCGGGATTTCAGCTCGCGCCCTCTCGCGAACCATAAACCAAAGATGCTAGCAACGAAATAAGTAGTACCTACGAAGCATATAAGATTTTCAACGCACCGTGATGAAGAACGCATGGCTCAGTGATCAGAGCGCTTGCACGATTTACAAGAGGGCGTAGGTTTAAGTTCCGCTGTGTTCAAATGTTTATATGTTTTCTTAAAGTATTTTTCTACCATGAGTGTGGATTACCTCTTTAAAAAAGTATAAAAATGTTATTGTTTTGATCCCAAGACTACGGGTAGAATCCTGCAAACTCAGTTGGACTCAACCTCTGATTGGTTTCAAAAGTGACGAATCTAGTGAGTGATTTATTTATTTATTTATTTATTTATTTAGGAACACCAACAGTACACATATGCAACAATTATATATAAATAAATAGTCAAAAGTATCAGGTCTTCATATGTACACCAATTACAGGTATTCACAACATTGTCTGAGTAGTTTTATAACAACGATAACACCTTAATATAACTTAATTAAATTACTACTTTAAAAAAAAAGGCAACACTATATATAAAGTTATGTAAACAACTACACATAAAATAAAAGTGAAATAGTTACAGTTTTAGAGAGTAATATTTATGCAGAGTATGTTTGAATTTAAAAAATGAATCATGAAACATGTCCAAATCTGTTATCTCTTTATTTAAGAAGTTATATAAGTTGCACATCCTAGCAAATGGAGAATGCGCACCTAGATTTGTACGAACTCTTGGATGGTAAAAAATTTTAGTAATGCGTTGACGAGGAAGTTTATTAGGTACTGAAATAGAAAGCTGAGCTAGTAGATGGCTGCTATCAATGTTACCATTTATGATATTGAACATAATGATCAAATCATGAATTGAACGTCGAGCATGCAGGTTCTTCATGCCAAAATGAATTAAACGTTGTTCGTACGGGCATCTGAATGATATTTTATGAGAATGAAATGCTAAGTAACGAGTAAACACTCGCTGGACTCGTTCAATGCGCTGACTGTGTATACTATAAGTTGGATTCCATATCGATGAAGCATATTCTAACTGACTACGTACTAATGCGTTAAACAATGTAATTTTGGTGTGGGGATTTTTAAACATCTTTGTATTGCGTTTTAAAAACCCTAACATTTGCAAAGATATTTTAGTTATATGGTCTACATGGGACACAAATGTTAGTTTTTTATCAATTATAACACCTAAATCACGAATTTCGTTAACTTTTATAAGAGAAATTCCATTAATGTTATAAGATGTTACAATTGGCTTCCTCTTTCTAGTGAATGTTATATAAGAGCATTTACCAACATTTAAATCCATCAGGTTGTCTTTACACCATGCATTTATGTTGTTTATATCATTTTGCATATAGGCTACGTCAAGTTGAGAATCAATTAATTTGTATATTTTTAAATCGTCTGCAAAAAGAGAGAACTTACAGTGCTTAATTATCAGAGTTATATCATTAACGAATATTGAAAATAACATAGGACCCAGGTGTGAGCCCTGGGGAACGCCGGATTCCGCATAATACGCTTGAGATTCGTATCCATCCACTGCAACTACTTGAGATCTTCTATCTAGATAAGAGGCAAACCACCGCAGCAATGAACCATTTATACCCATTTCCTGAAGCTTTTTAATAAGAAGCAGATGATTGACTTTATCAAATGCAGAACTAAAATCAGTATAAACGGCATCCACTTGCTTACCTTTGTCAACGTCGTAGATAATGTCTGATATAAAAGACAAGAGGTTTGTTTCCGTAGAGCGACCGCGCTTAAATCCATGCTGATGAATAGAAATATCAGATCCAGCAAATGATGATATTAAAGGGCATATAAGAGATTCGAATAATTTTGAAAAAGAGGATAATATAGATATTGGGCGATAGTTCTTTACGTTACTTTTATCACCTTTTTTGTAAATAGGTATAATTCTCGCTCTTTTCCATTCCGTTGGGAAACAACCGCTTTTTAAGGATTGATTGACAATTATCATGAAAGGAAGAGCCAACACAGGTGCACAGCGCCTTATGAAAAGTGGAGGCAAGCCGTCTGGTCCAGGTCCTTTGTAAATATTTATAGATTTCATTTTCTTCAAAATTTCGTTTTCAGTGAAGCTTAGTTTTGACATATTTTTTCCACCAGCCAACTGCAGAGGCATGCCAGACGGAATTGAATTATGACAAAAGACTGAAGAAAAATATTTAGCGAATGTATCGACTATCTCTATACCAGTATGGGCACTATTTCCATTAAAGTATATTGTGTCAGGAATAACGGATTGTCCCTTTCTTTTATCCTTCATAAACCGCCAGAAGTGTTTTGAATTTTTTATAATGTTTGACTCAACGTTAGTACAGTAATTACAATAATTTATGTTAAGTAAGTTATCACATCTTTCTCTTAGTAGTTGGTATTCTATTAAGTCCCGCGGATTTCTATATTTACGGTAATTGATTCTTAATTTATCCTTTTCATGAAGCAATTTAATAAGTGATACGCTAAACCAAGACGGGAATAATGATTTTTTATATTTTCTTTGTGGTACATGTTTCACAATAACATTATTTAATATTTTGTAAAAAATTGTTAACATATCATCCACGTTTGTAATATTTTCAAATTCGTTGTGCCAGTTATAAGATTTCAGTTCACTTGTTATATCTGTGTAATTTGCCTTAAAGAAATTAAAATCCGCCCGACCCACTGAACGAAAGCAATTGTTGTTATTAATGTTATTGAAAATCGTTAAGCTTATCAAAAGTGGAGGATGTTTGTTATCGACCTTACTCAAAACATTTAAGGGGTCAGTTACTTGTATATCAAGAATATTACTCAATACAATATCCAGCATTTTACCATCGCTATTAACAATATTATTATATTGGCGAATGTTATTCATTGCCATGAAATCTATTAACAAATGACCTAACTGATTACTGCTAACATTATGGGGCTCTAAATCGTTATTACTATCGACTTTATTCCACTGGATAAATCCAAGATTAAAGTCACCAACTATAATTACATTTTCAATCAATTCAGCCATCTTGTTGACATTATCAAGGAATTTATTAGTGGACTCAAAGCTAGCTGGAGGAGGTAAGTACACCACACATATGTGAATCCTTTTTATCACTTTATTAATCTTAACATTGATACATACCCAAATATCTTCAAGATCAGTCTCATAATTGTTAACTCGCGATGATGATATTTCTTTAGATATGGCTATTAGTACTCCTCCGCCATCACGCTTAGAGTTGACGCTACATTTTCGATCTTTACGATATATAATATAATCATTGCTAAAAATTTCACTATCAACAATATTTTCGTTCAACCATGTTTCTGTAAAAACAATGATTTTATATCTACTAATCAATATTTTATTGTAAACATCATTAGTCTTTGTACGTATACCTCGGATATTTTGGTAGTATATGTCTAAGTCTAAAGCCATTGATAACAGAAAAAGAATATAGCAAAATTGACAACAAGAAAAACAACAAATATTAACTTATTAGATCCAGACATTTGATATTGCGAATGTGTAACTTCTGTGAGTGCTCATTCTTTCTGACAAAAATTTGGCCATTACGCACCCATGTGAATGTGTACGACTGCTCCTTAGCTTTTATACGTGCCGCAGCATGTAAAGATTTAGCAGACTGCGTAAGATGTTCTGAAACAAATATAGGTCTGTGAGGTGCAGCATATCCCAAATGCTTTGATGAAAGTTTATCGTTGGGATGCCCTCTGTTAAATTTTGTTACTGCAGCTAGCAAACTGTCACGGAGACGAGGTGAACGTAATTTGGCTATAAGAGTCCTTGGTTTTTTATTTTCTTTGTCGAGCTTAGCGACTCTCGTTATGTTCATTATGTCGTCGTCATGGAGCGTGCACTCAACTGTTTTAGCCAATTGCAATAATGTTGTACTCAGTATCTCAGACTTGTGTTCTGGAATATTGTTAATTTCGACATTACACTCTCGTAGATAGTGTTCAGCTGTATTCAATCTATTGGATAAATCAGCAACAGCACCAGTAAGTTTTTCATTGTCATCTTGTAGCTTTCGAATCTTATTTGACTTATCTTCCAGTTCTTTCTTCATTTCTTCGTATTTAGCATTAAAAAATAAAAGTGAATCCTGAAAGCCCGACACATATTCTTTAATGTCGACTAGTTGTTGGGATACTAATTCCGTTATCGAAGACTTCATGGCTGCTGTTACCTCTTTTTTAATAATATCGGCTATATTAATCATGACATTATTTGAGATTATTTCCTTTTCAATCGTGGTTCCTTCATTTGGATCACAGATCAAATTATCTATTATTTTTGACTTGCTTCGATAAGTCACGTTACCCACAACATCCTGGGAATGCTCGTTTAATTGTGAAGGTGCAATTTTAGGTGTACTCAATATATGTTCATGAGCCTTTTGCTCCTTCCCACGACAAACTGAGCAGTGCCAGTTTTGTTTGTTTTCACTCGTCATGGTCGTAAACTTTTTGAAAGGAATTCTAGTACATACCAAATCGTATCGAAGATTGCATTTCATACATGACATAAACTCTCTGCCTTGTATTGGTTTCTGACAAGAATTGCATTTTGCCAACGTTGGAGTCATTTTATAAATAATGAGTGTAAAATGTATATTAACTAAAGTATTTTAAATTAAATTAAATTATATTAAATTATTAAATAAATTGTGTGACAGATTGTGCTGTGACAGACGTCAAGTTAGATCAATCACATCATTCAACCAATGCCCGGATAGTCACCAGAAACATGCCCACAAGTATCTATGTTTTGCCTTTGTTTTGGAAAACACATTAAAGAGACAAAAAACAACAATAAATACCAATAAATACAAATCAATTGTGAATCCAATATGGTAAAGTATTAATTCATTTCTATCCAGAAGTTTTTGCGTGACTGGAGGACAAATAAGACTAAAATAAAAATTCTGGCAACAGGTATTTTATTACATTACGTTATCGATATATTACCTAAATCAATTTAGCTTTATTTAGTGGTGGCATAGTGAGCTACGTACTCTTTTATATTAAATTTAAATATTCGAAATAATAGATCAATAGAGATGAAATATTTAAATCGAACGACAGAATCATTATTGGAAAACAAATATTCAAAGCTAATAATTTCATTGAAATAGCCGATTCGGTATTCATTCTAGTTATTCCTTGGTTTACTTCTATTGTCGTGCTATTTGACATTAAAACATTATACTGTAGGTGCCTACAGTTTATATTTATGGTTTAGTAAATTTAAGCTTTCTTTTTACTATAAGCAATGAGAGCTTAACATAATACAAACATTTACATAAGTCGACACCAAAAGCCTTGGCATTAGTAAAACCAAGCTTGTCAAGTGTAAAAAATCTAAGGATCTATATATCTTAAAAGCAACCGCTATAAATTACGCTAGCTCCGAGAGTAATCCGAGCTTACTTTGCAGCTTACTCCCAGGAGTGAGCTTGTTAGGTCTTCAATTGCCTTCTGATGGCCCTTTTTAGACTTGTAGATGTAGGAAAATTGAGTTTAAGAAATTTGTGTACAACCTTTATAATTATTATTATATATGATTTTTATAAAACATTCGTACATAATATTCGAATATGCAACATTTTTTCAATATGTATCTGTATTTAATCAAAGTATAAATCAAAATTAATCATTTTAACATACTTAAGTTAAATATACAAGTCGAATATAAATAACATAATATTAAACATCTAATAGTAAATATTGTATAAACCGTCAGTCACCGTAGATCCTAGAAGTCTAGATTTCAATAGCGTGGACATGTCTTCTGGTAGGTTCGAATTACATTTACTTTCCTTAGATAGCACAGCAGTCGGTGTGTCAACTGTAATGGCCAGGTAATTGATAAAAATCTATATATTAATATTCTAACTAATAAATTAAAGGACTATAAATCTAAACATAATAGTCTCCCAATAGAGTTGTTCTTTATTATAAATCCATTCTACTTAGACTATTAATATAAATATAAAAGTAAAAGTGAATGACTATTAAAACAACATTTAAAAAAATCTTGCATACTTCTCTTGGTGTACACAAATGGGATATAAGACAACGGTTTAATCAAGCGAGGTCTTCAAACGCAAGTGAGCGACTAATTGAATAATGCGCAACCGTGAATTAAGCGTAGCGAAATGCTTCATAAGGTTACCGAGATACCTTTGCATATCTGATATAGTGGGAATCGAACCCTCAAACCGTCGCGTTTACAGGCTTACGCCTCTGCGCCACGACGGTCCTCCTAGTTTATTTATTACTACTACTATACTAGATATATTTATTCTTATAAAAAAACTATTGCTATGAAAGCAATTAATTCACTATTATTAATAATAGTACTTGTACTTGTACTTGTACTTGTATGCTACCTTGTCATTTATTAGTTTATAAATAATTAAATAGCAATAAATTTATTAAAATTCTTAAAATCACAATTTAGAGAAATGTTAAAATCTATATTTTACTAATAATTAATTGGAAAAAATCAAGTATTATAATTAATGAATCCTTCATGACTAATTTACTTTATTTAACACTATAATCAGGTCTTGCCCACTACAATATAAAAAATTTGTGCACGTAAAACGTAATATAAGTAATACACATACGCAGAAATTCTTTAATCTATACAGTATCACTGATAAAAGTACACGAAAAAATTGCATGAAAATTCGACATTAGGTATATTAAGCACCAGTCTAGTGTTAAATAAATTTCCAACAATATCCTAGGGCTTAACGAAATCAAATTCTATATCGCTATTATTATTACTTAGAGCATGTTTTTATACACTATATGATCATCAATAAAAAAAAGATGCACAAAAGTGGTGCTATGACAATTCTCGACAATGTGATCACGTTTTTTCTTCTGACACGACGCCAAAATGAAAACATAAAATCAATATACGTCATATTTAAGCACATACGTCATTAGCTCCCGTGCTTTTATAATCACAAAATGAAAAAATCTAATCGAGGTATCGAATCTAAGTAATATAAAGTTGCAATAGATAAATTGATATTATGTTATGACAAAAACTTGTAATAACGTTTCTACAAATCAGCCAGGTCTTATCTTTTGTTAGGGTATTAGACAAGTAATTCAATTACTAACTAATACCTGTAATCCAATATCTAATCCGATTCATATGTTCCACTTTCGATATTACGATTTCAATGTGTGTGATGTGTAATAGGAAATATTAGTTTTAGGTAATAGTAGTAATGAGACACTAATTTAGTACAGGTTTTTTGGTATGTGAACAAATTTGTTAACAGTAATATCTCCTTCCTATTAAAAATATTCGTGCAATAAAGAGTACCAAAAGCACTTATACACAGAAATAAAACTTATACACAGTGGCGCGGGTTCGAGTCCCGCTGCGTTCAAGTTTTTATATGTTTTCTTTAATTATTTTTTTAATCCTCAGTATAGAGAACACTTTAAAAATCATAAAAATATGTATAATAATAACAGCTACTTAAGTACAAAATTTAGTTTCTTTTTCAGTTTAAAGTTCAATATCCACAACAGTCCTTTATTCGTATAATATGAGTAAATATTTTTTTTTTTTTTTTCTTTTAATTTTTCTATTCCAAATTAGCAATCTTCGGTATTATTATTCATATTATTTTAGTCGACTTCTTTATTACGTATAGTCACGGAACTGGCATAAGGCTGCGCTTTTAATTAACAATCTTTGTGCAAACTCGCTTATCGGCCCTTTACCCTTGGTTCCCTCTAATGCTCCCACTGACTTAATTAAAAGATAATTGGTTTCTTTTTTATTAAAGTCTTAAAGTAATTCATACAAGAAAGATAATATTTTTAATTATTTCTTAAATTTTTATTTGGGCCATTTTCGTTAAGGTATGTCAAAAGTTATTACATGCTATTTTGGTATGGATTTCCCCACAATATTTCCACTAGGTTAAAATTGACAATATATAACAACAAAGAAAAATCAGATCTAGCGGTACTGATATATGGATCTGAATATTTATTTACTTAATTTAGAATATAATTGTTATATTTTTATAATATTTTTACATCACAATCTTGTCTACTTCAGGAGCGTCAAAAGAAACAATTTTATCCTACTAAATCTACTTTCGTGTAGTATGTCACCGTCGAAATATTGTTTACTCTGAATGCCTTAATAATACAAGCTCTCCTAACTTCAAAAAGTATATTTTAGTTATAATATTGCAGCTATATCTTAGTCATTTATTACCTTCTCGTGGGTAATCCCATGAAAAGGCATTAAATTGAAAACTGAAAACATTTGTAACAAAAAAGCCAAACCACTCATTTTCATTTTAATTGTACGAATATTATAGTATTAATTATAATTTAGCTATACTGGTAAATAATAAAGATGTCGTATAAAATTAGATAACATTTTAAATGACTACGCTCCCAAAAACAAAAGCGATTTTATAAGAAGCTGCTTTAGAACCATGAAAGCAATCTACTTACAAGCGCTAAAACAAAGAAAATATTTTACGAGATGTCGACGTAATTCAGCATTATGCACGTTTTGTGGCTTAAGCACTTCCATTTTAAATAATAAAAATAAAACACTTCATATTTAAATTTTCTTCACTTCATATTAAAAAAATAAAATAAATATAGCTGTAAGGTACAAACCAGTTGAAATAGCTATATAAAAGCGTTCAGGTTGTTGCAGGTTCAATAGAATATGGGAAAACTAGTTGGCCAGAGCGAAGGAAATGGAAATAGAAAAATCCATCTTCCCGACTGGGGATCGAACCCCAAAAAATCGTCGCGTGACAGGCAGACGTTGCGCCTCTGCGCCACGACGGTCCTGATGAATCTGATGTTCTACCTAAATGACCACGAGAACCCTGTATTTTATGGCTACATAGTTTGAAATAACTCTATAATTTTGTTTTGTAAATTACAAAATAACTTAAATAATAATAAATAAATATAAAATAGTAAATCATTTTTTGTATATTTTTATAATAAAATTATGTAAATATTAAAGTATAATCATACAACAGATTCTAAACGTTATTTTTCATATTCATAATTATTAAATTGCAGAGCAAGTATACGATATCTTTAATAATAATTAATAAAGGCAATAATGATGAGAAGAAAGAAAGATGAACTACAGCTCAATGTTATTTAATTTAACTAATACGCGAACTGTGATCGAGACATTTCTCAGTAATTCCTAATATTTTTACCTTATAAATAGGTATGTTCGGAGACTTATCACGAATAGCTATTAGGTGCGGTTGACAGGGACATGATCCTTGAACCTCTCCGGGTGGGATGCATTTGAATATTATCTCACCCTTACACCTACTGCATACTAACACCCTATTTTATATTCAGTATATTATCTTATACTATACTATATTATTATTAAATGTATTATATAAGAAAGTTTCTCAAAATAAACTAAAAATATCTCATAGTGATCACTTTTGAACAATTTTAAGTTATTACTTAATAGATGGTATATCTCAAAGACTTTTTTGTGTTCAAATGATTATATTAAAAAAGAAGATACATGCTTTATATCTTGAATGTCAAATATCCATTGGTCCTCTAAAACGAATACGTCAGTCCTGATAATGTTATTGTACTATAGTATATGAAAATTTAACTAAAAATCATTGTGTTCACTCAGGTACGCCCTGAGCACCAATGAATCTTCAAAATTTTAATGACATATGATCGTAATAGGAGAAAAATCTGCCACTGACCTAAACTGAGATGAAAATGTACCGTTATAACATGTGTAAATGTTATAAATAACTTGAAACTTTCACTTTCCTGTCTTCCAACAAACTTAACAATCACAAAAACAAAAAGAAGTATAGTATCAGATTTAGTAAAAAGTATTTTTTTAAAGATTTCTAATTTGGTTTCATATTTAATATTTTAATAATACCACGATTGTTACTTAGATGTACACACATACATCATCGCAAACGTCAAATGCAGACTTCAATTAATGAAGATCTCTGATACGCCCACAATAAATTTGCTTGAAGTGCCAATGCTCAATGTATATCGATTGGTTCATCTGTTTTCTATGTAGGAACTATAGATATGTCGTTGCGATGACGCGTAGCTAGCGTACAAATATTATTTTTTATAACTATGGTATTCATATTTGACCATTTTCCGTAATCTCTCCTGGCTTTGCTCTTGACTCGGCGTATTAAGCGAATCAAATTAAAAATTAAATTTATCTTTGTAAAGTAAATTAAGTAAAGTTTATAAATCCATGTATATTTAGGCTTGATATTATTAGGCGTAAATAAATTTTATAATCATAGATTATATATTAAATAATTAATCACATATAATATATACAAGTCAATTATAATTAATAATTAAATGGATTATACGTTTAACCTTTTTAACTATTTAAACTTAAACAATTTATTTTTAAAATTTAACGATCTAAAGAAAAATTGCCTGCACGTTCACATTACCTGTCTGTATCCCAAATGTACGCAAAAATAAATGTTCTTCAATACTAGGCAATACAATAGAGGCAAATACCGTCTCGTCTTTATTTTCCAGTTTACTACTGAAATGAGAGATATTTCATACAAAAACCATGACAACCGACATCTTACCTCGAGTCCACGCTCTGAAAGCACTAGTCAGTCTCAGTAACCTAACCAATACTTAAAGAAAAAATATAAAAATTTGGACGCAGCGGGACTCGAACCCGCGCCCCCTGCGAACCGTGCAGGCGCCCTCACCACTGAGTTTTCTTTAAGTATTTTTTCTATCCTCAGTGTGGATTAACACTTTAAAAAAACATAAAAAAAAAAACCTAACCAATGTTCAAACCACGGACTCAAGGCTAACTATACCGCTAGACGCTAGCACAGCAACAATTGAGTGGGAGTCGTGATTTTTTGTACTTCGACGTAGCACATCGTCTCCCAGATCTTATCTGCTGCAGCTTTTCCTTAGGGAAATATTCGTACATCTACACTCTTTTGGATATTTCGACATAAAGATTAGATAATTAAGTAGCACAGAGATACATGTAGCCTGGCATTAAAAGCGCTGCTATGCGTAATCTGCAAATGCGTAAAAGTCACCCAACACGTAACACAAGTCACAACATATTGTTGGCAACGGCTGGTAGTTCGAATTCTGCACATTCCAGTTCCAATGGCCACAGCGGGCGTTTTCAGGCATCTATTGCCAGGATCACCTGTAATTTCAGTAGAAAATGAAGAGACAGAAAAAAAACAATATATGACAGAGGAACTCTCAGGTACATTTTGGTATACGTCTATGAGGATAGTAAACAATACCTTCATTAATAGAAAGATGAATCACGACTAATTACAGAAAATAAAAAGATAGAAGAGAAGTTCACGTATTTGGAGTTGGAGCAACAAAGGAAACTTGATCATGGAGTAGGAAAAAAGAACAGAAGAAATAAAACTTCTCATTATTCGACCTATCCTCGGCAAGTGAAGCGGACCAGAACACTGAAAACATGAAATGTCGTTATCAATAAATTTATGCCAGTCGTTAGATTGGACGAAAGAAATCAAATATGCTGCGACTCAATGATAACTAGGTTATACAGGATTACACGCTCCACTGCTACATGCTACAATTTTCATTAGTGAACGATTACGGTGGGATTGGTTTTTATGTTTTGTTTTCCCTATATTTATGTGACGGACAACTGGACGATTTAGTTTTCGACTGTTGTGAAAACACTATGCCATTGTATTTACAACATAGAGATTAAGATATTTATCTAATAATCACGAAATAGAAAAATCCTCGACTGGGGATCGAACCCAAAACCGTCGCGTTATAGGCAGACGTTGCGGCTCTACGCCACGACGGTCCTCATGATTAATTTATTAAATAAAAATTTCAATATACCTAAATATAAATGAATTAATGAAATTGTGAATATAATAGAATTGTGAATATAATAGAATTGTGAATATAATAGAATTGAAAGTATAGTAGGTATATCATTATTGTGAAATTTGAGCTCTAAATAAATACCACTCATAATTTTATACATATATTAATTGTACATTTTAAATGAAACTGTTTAACCGGAAAAATTACGTATATTTTCATATTGTATATTTTAATCAGAAACCCAGTATTTCAAAAACCGCAGAAGCACGTTATCTCGGCTAGTCGGACCGGCCGTATATCCAAAATATTTTATTAACTTCATTATTTAATTTTGCATTTTTGTCATTTCTTCACCAAATAATGTATTATGTAACAATAATTTAACAAAAGGTTGTTTTCCTGGAAAACCTTGTCCTTGACCAAAACATTGACTTTGACAACAAACTTCTGACAGTCTCCGAAGAATATTAAAAGAGCTTACAATGTATCCCTTGTGAACTACGTCAAACAAAGAGAAACTTTTTAACTTTTGTTATGACACAAAAAGATTTTCTTGGCCTTTTTTTGTTAAAAGTACAAACATGCGTTTTTACAACTTAGGAGAGCACTTGTAAAAAAATACATATCTACTTAAGGAGCGTGAATTATTTATCTACTTTCAACAAAAAAAGAACCAAAACTAAAAAAAATCTTAAAGTAACATATAAAAATTTTGAGCGCAGCGGAACTTGAACCCTCGCCCTCTTGCGAACAGTGCGAGAGGACACGGGTTTATCCCTTCTTTGCATGATTTTTGCTATTTTTTTAAAATAAACCAGGGTGATGTAATTAATGCTCTAGATTAAAGGAAAAATATTTAAAAAAATCCTAATGTAAATAAAAATATGTATTATGTAAAAAACAATATGATGGAAATTTACATCATCATGCATTGTAACATATTTGGCTTAGTATTAAATAAATAAAAAATATTGTTTACTCAATCTTCTTTATTCTTTTTGTAATTTAAAAAAACAAATTTTTATTTTTATTTAAGACAAATTGACGCCACATTTACTACACGAAATTGGG
>JAZFAU010000888.1:0-36673 GCA_037178615.1 Dione vanillae
AAATTTGACTACTGTGTAATTATTTAGCTTAACAAAAGTAACTGTTTTTTTTTTTATTCAACGTAATAGTTTGTGAGATTATCACGTACAGCCTAATTAACATTTTTCATTTTTATAATATTACCAGCCGTACTGTGTAGTCCAATTTTTAAGACTTAATTGTTATTTTGATTTTTATTTTATTTTAGTTCACAAGAAAAAAAAATTAAGTAATTTACTATCAAGACCCTAATATGAATGCCTCAGATCTACGCAAGAAGCTTATGAGGCCTTATGATAAAAATAATAGCAAGTCATTAATGTCTATATAAACGACTTGATTGAGGAGTTAAGGAGAACCAAGGTAGGCTGCCATATTGGAGGAGTTTGCATAAATAACTTAAATAACGCAGATGATATGGTGCTCCTTAGTCCCTCAATTAAAGGACTTAGGAAATTGTTGAATATTTGTGAAAATTATGCATTAGCACGTGGACTTAAGTACAATGTATCAAAAACAAAATGTATGATTTTTAAAACTGGTGGAGGCTCGGACAATGTACCCACAGTGCGCATGTGCGGTTGCAGCTTTCAATTACCTAGGTCACTATTTGACAGAGAATCTCGTTGATGACAGCGACATTGAAAGAGAGCGCCGTGCGCTTGCAGTGCGAGGAAACATGATTGCGCGCAGATTCTCTCGTTGTAACGCAGCGGTTAAAAAAATTATTATTTCAAAGTTATTGTAAAAATTTATACACATGTCAAATTTGGTTTAATTATACTCGAAGAGCCGACAGTGCCATCAGAGTGCAATATAATAATGTGTACCGCTCTCTGATGAGGCTGCCGAGATTCTGCAGCGCGTCGAATATGTTTGCCTCAGCAGGTATACCGGACTTCTTTGCGGTAATTCGTGTCAGAATAGCATTGTTTTGGGCTCGTTATTGTATTTGTATATTTAGTCAACTATCTGAGTTTGATATGACATTAACATAAAATAATGTTGACTAAGCGCAGCGTTGAGTTCCGCCACTCAAAACGCAATGCATATTAAAAAGGCGGAAAGTGGGGACGTAGAAAGCGGGGACTAAGCAACGGAGTGTCTTAATACCAGTTTCCCACGCTTCCTTCAGTTCCCTCTGCTTACCCTGCAATATGCAGGATAAAGCGTGAACCTAAAAAAAATATAGTATTAGACGATGGCATACTCATGTACACAATTTAAAAATTTTCAAAGCCACTAGGATAGGTTTAAAACTACAATAGAAGTAAAGAAATGGCTGATATTAAACTTTATTTAGGGTATGAATATATGAATGGGTGATCTAGAACATCCCAGCTTAAATTGAAAATATTCATAAGTACAAAAACACCTTTTATAATATTTAAATAGATTTTTATTTACAAAATTAAAAACTGTTACGATTAAAATCTATTATTTCAATAATTAAACATTTTAGTTAAAAACGCAAAAAAACGTAGCACAAGGTAAGTAATGAAAAACACACCAAGGTTACTCTAATACATGTTTTTGGTACAACTAGAATAGTAAGCAGTGTGGTTAATTAAAATAGTTTAAAAGATAATTTAATAAATTTAATTTACATTTTAAGTTAGAAAATATCATAATGACAACAAATTATATATTTTAGTGTTACTTTTTGTATTTGTGCTATATCTGCAAAGATTTTTGTATCTTATAACTTTTTTTTGTTTTACGTGCAGTAAAAAATACTATTATTATTACTGTTATACTGTGTAGTCCCGGTATAGCGACAATTAAGGAACTATAAAAGTGAAATTTAAATTTCTTTAAGAAAATGAAATAGAAAACCACTCAATGCCTCGAAACGCGGAATGCAGGGAACGGAGTGTCTTGTCACGATATTTTCACCGTTACTGCGAGTCCCTCTGCTTCTGTAGTATTGAATTTTACTACTGAACATGCAGTGTTTTGAATGCAAGCAGAAAGATCACACACTACTTCAGTTTATATTACATTAATTATAACAAATAATACATGAGCGTTTTAATTACTTACAACTTTCATAGCATTATGTCATATGGCATTTGCTTTGGAGTAATGCAGCCTCTATTAATTCCATCTTTGTTCTGCAGAAGCGGGCTATTTATTTTATTTTATTTTATTTTATTTTATTTTATTTGGGAAACAAACAGTACAATTGGTCTTAACATTAGCAAATATAAATTAAATCACAAACCAATCAAGTTTCCACTTATAAGTTAATATACATTATTAGAGCAATAAAAAAATTAAATTGAAGTTAGAATGTCAAAATATCACAAAATTTAAATTTAAAGCTAGGTAACAATGAATAAAATTAATAATTAAAAAAAAAAACAAAACTGAACTTAATTCTAAGAAAAATTATGTGAACAATAAATAAATTAAGAATAAATATAAACATTAAGTCAGTCATACCAGGTAAATAAAAAAAATTAAAAAAGTTACAAAAATTAAATTAAATTGTAACAATTCAATTAAATTATAACAGATTATAATGAAATCATTTAAAGTGACAGCCCGGAGAGACGGGATGACGCTGGAAAGACAGTTGACTGCTGGAAAGACAGCTGGCAGCTGGGAAGACAGCTGACTGTTGGAAAGACAGCCGCGGGCAATGGCCTAGCAAGCCAAGCCCAGGAAAATTTTAAAGCTAAAAGTCCTTATAAGAAAAATACCCCTGGGACAGTCCGAGAGGGGGGGCGGAAGAACTGTCCACCGGTTGAAGCAAACAACGAAAGCGGCGCGAATACGGACTTGAAATGCCCCACGTGCGGGAAAAATTACAAGAGAAGAGCCTGGTATATTAAACATCTTAAAACACATGATGGTGTTGAAGCACGACAGTCGTCGGTAAGCTCTTCGACTATCACTGCGGATAGAGTTGACCCTCATATGTCCCATGGTGAGCCATTGAGTGAAGAGTATCAGGAGTCCATTTCCACCCGGACACGTCTTAGCATTCCCAATATAAAGCAACCGACATGGAAAGCACACGACGAACGATTAGCGGTCCTGTTAGAGCATCCGGGCTCGAAACAGGAGTTAGACACGCAAGTAGAATCTTTCCAAAAAACTATTTATGATTATTTCAACGAAAAATATCCATCTCCAAATCATTACGCTCGTAAAAACAAAGAAAACGCGTTTAAGTCGACAATGAGGAGGAAAAAAAGAGAGCTAAAAAAGAATCTTCGTGCGGCCAAAGCGATAGGCGATAATTATCTTAGTCACCAATTGTCTAGGGCGCTACGGTCAACCCTGAAATTAATTCAAGGTATATCGAAACAGATCGCGGAACAACGTAACAATTTCGATCGGGCTAAACACGAGGTAGCTTTTGATAAAAATCCTTTTGAGTACTCAAAAAACATTTTTAAAGAAGATAGAGGTAAGCTTTCCTTGACCGATGAGGCAACTTATGAACATTATAGAAGCACGTACGAAGTAGCTAATATAGAAAGACTATATAAGGAGCCAAATAAACAACGACCTGAGATTCCTCACACTGAATTTCAAAGTGACCCACCAACTTTAGAGGAAATAAATAAACAAATCAAAAAGAAACCATCTAAATCAGCTCCAGGTCCTGATGGTATCCCCTATATAGTATACAAAAAATGTTCATCTGTTCGTAAACACCTCCACAACTTATATGGTAAAATCTGGTCAAGAAAGCAAATACCTACGTCATTTGGAGAAGCGATATTTGTCCTCATTCCCAAAAAAGACCGGGTAACAGATCCAAAGGATACTAGGCCGATTGCTCTTACGAATACTTTGTCTAAAATCTTTTTCTCAATATTTCAAACGAAAATGACCCATTTTATGATTAGCAATAGGTACTTCAGGCCGAACTACCAGAAAGGGTTCCTACCTGGAATTTCTGGATGCCTGGAGCATAATACTTTGTTAACTGAAAGCTTAAAAGACGCCAGAAAGTGTGAGAGGCAAATTACGGTATGTTGGATAGATTTAGAAAACGCGTTCGGATCAGTACAACACGATCTATTGATGTTTGCTTTAAAATGGTACAACTTTCCTACAATAGTAAGCAACATAATCGCGTCATACTATTCAAAATTAAAATTCGTTATAACCTCAAAAAACGGTAATTCAAAACCTTTAAGCTATAGAGTAGGTCTTTTCCAGGGTTGTTGTTTATCCCCAATAATATTTAATATCGTAATAAATATTTTAATAGATAATCTAATTAAACAAGAGAAAAAATGGGGTTATCGGTTTAAGTTCAACAATAAGTACACAGAATCCATCCTTGCTTTCGCGGACGATCTTGCGATACTGACTAGGAATCCAAAGCAATGCCAGCTGCTATTGGATGAAGTAGACGATTTTTGTGCGTGGACGAAAGGAATGAGGACAAAACCTAGTAAGTGTCACTGTTTATGTCTGGGAAGGCGAAACACTAAATATACCTCATACGATCCGGGACTTAAAATTGGCGGTAAAAGCATTGCTATAGTTTCCGAAGCGGCACCTTTTAAATTTCTCGGCAAGAAAATAGACTACAAAGGCCGCAGGTCCATCTTTAGATGTACTTGTCGACAGCTTTTTGACGGATCTTGAGAAGGTAGATCATCAACCTATAAGTAATGTCAAGAAAGTTTGGATTTACGACAATTTTCTAACATCACGTCTGAATTGGCCTTTCCTCGTGTATGATTTCAATAAGACCCTCTTAACAAAGTTAGATGCAAGTGTCACAAAGATACTGAAGTTTTGGCTTGGGCTAGCGCATTCGGCGGACACCTCAACCTTATTTAGAGATAAAAATAGTTTCGGGTTGAGATTAAAGAAACCATCGGAGCTCTATAAACATCTAAGAGTCTCCAAAACACACATTCTGGGAAAATCACGGGATGAGATTGTTATCTCACTCCCAAAAGACAGTAGTGTCCCAGAGCTCGAGTCAAGACTTCAATTCCATAAGCAATTTATGATAGGAGCACAGTCTAGTAAAGTAGGGTTAGGATCAAAGAGGAAAGTTCAAGACATAGACATAATAAAATCTTTTATTCGGCAAGACGAGAACGACAAATATAAGGTGCACGCATTGGGTTTAGAAATGCAAAACGAGTGGCTAACTATAGGAGAATTCTGTATCCCTTTAGCTTTAAAATGGCGCACCCTAATTCACGACTGGTCTCCAGCACTATTAAAATTCTATCTAAATGCGTTCCAAATGACTCTTCCAGATCAAAGTAACTTAGTAAGATGGGGTAAAGCTACCGATAAATCTTGCTACATCTGTAAAGAGGCAGTAGGGACAGCTAAACATATGCTGGTAGGGTGTAGGGTACTCTTGGATAGTGGTCAATACTCGCGGCGCCACGATAAAGTACTAGAAATCATACGTGAAGCCGTTAGTCTATCTGTAGCAAGAGCACAGAGAAATATAACAACCAGCAAACGCTCAATAGAGTTTGTGAAAGAAGGTTTTTATAAAAAACCCACACAAAAACCTTTCTCTATATTAGATCCAGCTCCCGATTGGACACTTATGATGGACACGTATGAGAAACAGTATAGAATCCCTGAGGATATTTGTGTTTCGTCATCCAGACCGGATATTTTTCTCTATTCTCGAAGCCTAAAACGCATAGTACTGGTAGAACTTACAGTTCCGTGGGAAACAAATATCCCAAAAAGTCACCATCTAAAACTTAATAAATACTTTGATCTTACAAACGAACTGACCAGGAATAGGTTTAGAGTTAGCTTATTTGCGGTTGAAGTAGGAGCGAGAGGTATAACAGCGAAATCTCTCTATAGTTTACTCAAAGATCTCGGCCTATCTAGAACTATTATAAATTCATTTCTAGAACGCACTTCAAAGGCGGCTTTGGTAGAATCGTTTAGAATTTGGTTAGGTAGTGGGAGGAGCTCGGACAGTGAAGGTGAGCGTTAATGCATTTTAAAGGGGCCCCTTTAAACCTACACTTGGGTCGCAAGTCCCAAGCGCTGATCGGAGCTCCTCTTCCTACAACGCGATGGGCCCGGCACCCGCACGGTGAATCCATAGAATGCTAAGCAGTTTTCTTCTCATTTAAAGTGACAGCCCGGAGAGACGGGATGACGCTGGAAAGACAGTTGACTGCTGGAAAGACAGCTGGCAGCTGGGAAGACAGCTGACTGTTGGAAAGACAGCCGCGGGCAATGGCCTAGCAAGCCAAGCCCAGGAAAATTTTAAAGCTAAAAGTCCTTATAAGAAAAATACCCCTGGGACAGTCCGAGAGGGGGGGCGGAAGAACTGTCCACCGGTTGAAGCAAACAACGAAAGCGGCGCGAATACGGACTTGAAATGCCCCACGTGCGGGAAAAATTACAAGAGAAGAGCCTGGTATATTAAACATCTTAAAACACATGATGGTGTTGAAGCACGACAGTCGTCGGTAAGCTCTTCGACTATCACTGCGGATAGAGTTGACCCTCATATGTCCCATGGTGAGCCATTGAGTGAAGAGTATCAGGAGTCCATTTCCACCCGGACACGTCTTAGCATTCCCAATATAAAGCAATCGACATGGAAAGCTCACGACGAACGATTAGCGGTCCTGTTAGAGCATCCGGGCTCGAAACAGGAGTTAGACACGCAAGTAGAATCTTTCCAAAAAACTATTTATGACTATTTCAACGAAATATATCCGTCTCCAAATCATTACGCTCGTAAAAACAAAGAAAACGCGTTTAAGTCGAAAATGAGGAGGAAAAAAAGAGAGCTAAAAAGAATCTTCGTGCGGCCAAAGCGATAGGCGATAATTATCTTAGTCACCAATTGTCTAGGGCGCTACGGTCAACCCTGAAATTAATTCAGGGTATATCGAAACAGATCGCGGAACAACGTAAAAATTTCGATCGGGCTAAACACGCCGTAGCTTTTGATAAAAATCCTTTTGAGTACTCAAAAAAACATTTTTAAAGAAGATAGAGGTAAGCTTCTCTTGACCGAGGAGGCAACTTATGAACATTATAGAAGCACGTACAAAGTAGCTTATATAGAAAGACTATATAAGGAGCCAAATAAACAACGACCTGAGATTCCTCACACTGACTTTCAAAGTGACCCACCAACTTTACAAAAGATAAATAAACAAATCAAAAAGAAACCATCTAAATCAGCTCCAGGTCCTGATGGTATCCCCTATATAGTATACAAAAAATGTTCATCTGTTCGCAAATACCTCCACAACTTATATGGTAAAATCTGGTCAAGAAAGCAAATACCTACGTCGTTTGGAGAAGCGGTATTTGTCCTCATTCCTAAAAAAGACCGGGTAACAGATCCAAAAGATACTAGGCCGATTGCTCTTACGAATACACTATCTAAAATCTTTTTCTCATTACTTCAAACGAAAATGACCCATTTTATGATTAGCAATAGGTACTTCAGGCCGAATTACCAGAAAGGGTTTGTACCTGGAGTTTCTGGATGCCTGGAGCATAATAGTTTGTTAACTGAAAGCTTAAAAGACGCCAGAATGTGTGAGAGGCAAATTACGGTGTGTTGGATAGATTTAGAAAACGCGTTCGGATCAGTACAACACGATCTATTGATGTTTGCGTTAAAATGGTACAATTTTCCTACGATAATAAGCAACATAATCGCGTCATACTATTCCAAATTAAAATTCGTTATAACCTCTAAAGACGGCCATTCAAAACCTTTAGGCTATAAAGTAGGTCTTTTTCAGGGTTGTTGTTTATCCCCAATAATATTTAATATCGTAATAAATATTTTAATAGATAATCTAATTAAACAAGAGAAAAAATGGGGTTATCGGTTTAAGTTCAACAATAAGTACACAGAATCCATCCTTGCTTTCGCGGACGATCTTGCGATACTGACTAGGAATCCAAAGCAATGCCAGCTGCTATTGGATGAAGTAGACGATTTTTGTGCGTGGACGAAAGGAATGAGGACAAAACCTAGTAAGTGTCACTGTTTATGTCTGGGAAGGCGAAACACTAAATATACCTCATACGATCCGGGACTTAAAATTGGCGGTAAAAGCATTGCTATAGTTTCCGAAGCGGCACCTTTTAAATTTCTCGGCAAGAAAATAGACTACAAAGGCCGCAGTCCATCTTTAGATGTACTTGTCGACAGCTTTTTGACGGATCTTGAGAAGGTAGATCATCAACCTATAAGTAATGTCAAGAAAGTTTGGATTTACGACAATTTTCTAACATCACGTCTGAATTGGCCTTTCCTCGTGTATGATTTCAATAAGACCCTCTTAACAAAGTTAGATGCAAGTGTCACAAAGATACTGAAGTTTTGGCTTGGGCTAGCGCATTCGGCGGACACCTCAACCTTATTTAGAGATAAAAATAGTTTCGGGTTGAGATTAAAGAAACCATCGGAGCTCTATAAACATCTAAGAGTCTCCAAAACACACATTCTGGGAAAATCACGGGATGAGATTGTTATCTCACTCCCAAAAGACAGTAGTGTCCCAGAGCTCGAGTCAAGACTTCAATTCCATAAGCAATTTATGATAGGAGCACAGTCTAGTAAAGTAGGGTTAGGATCAAAGAGGAAAGTTCAAGACATAGACATAATAAAATCTTTTATTCGGCAAGACGAGAACGACAAATATAAGGTGCACGCATTGGGTTTAGAAATGCAAAACGAGTGGCTAACTATAGGAGAATTCTGTATCCCTTTAGCTTTAAAATGGCGCACCCTAATTCACGACTGGTCTCCAGCACTATTAAAATTCTATCTAAATGCGTTCCAAATGACTCTTCCAGATCAAAGTAACTTAGTAAGATGGGGTAAAGCTACCGATAAATCTTGCTACATCTGTAAAGAGGCAGTAGGGACAGCTAAACATATGCTGGTAGGGTGTAGGGTACTCTTGGATAGTGGTCAATACTCGCGGCGCCACGATAAAGTACTAGAAATCATACGTGAAGCCGTTAGTCTATCTGTAGCAAGAGCACAGAGAAATATAACAACCAGCAAACGCTCAATAGAGTTTGTGAAAGAAGGTTTTTATAAAAAACCCACACAAAAACCTTTCTCTATATTAGATCCAGCTCCCGATTGGACACTTATGATGGACACGTATGAGAAACAGTATAGAATCCCTGAGGATATTTGTGTTTCGTCATCCAGACCGGATATTTTTCTCTATTCTCGAAGCCTAAAACGCATAGTACTGGTAGAACTTACAGTTCCGTGGGAAACAAATATCCCAAAAAGTCACCATCTAAAACTTAATAAATACTTTGATCTTACAAACGAACTGACCAGGAATAGGTTTAGAGTTAGCTTATTTGCGGTTGAAGTAGGAGCGAGAGGTATAACAGCGAAATCTCTCTATAGTTTACTCAAAGATCTCGGCCTATCTAGAACTATTATAAATTCATTTCTAGAACGCACTTCAAAGGCGGCTTTGGTAGAATCGTTTAGAATTTGGTTAGGTAGTGGGAGGAGCTCGGACAGTGAAGGTGAGCGTTAATGCATTTTAAAGGGGCCCCTTTAAACCTACACTTGGGTCGCAAGTCCCAAGCGCTGATCGGAGCTCCTCTTCCTACAACGCGATGGGCCCGGCACCCGCACGGTGAATCCATAGAATGCTAAGCAGTTTTCTTCTCTACAATATTTAAATTATATATTATTATCGTCATTAAGCAATTCCAATATTTTTGTTTTTAATTTATTAGCATTATCTACGTCGAACAAATCAATGCTATTAAATTTTTCATTATAATTATTACATGCACGATTAATAAAAACATTTTGCGCATATTTGCTTCGAGTTAAAGGCACGTTAAAAAGTAGGTGTTTGCGAGCAGTTAATCTGGGATATCGATAGTTTATACAATTTAGCAAGTACGAAGAGTCAATGAAACCTCTAACTATTTTATACAAAAAAATTTGATCCCTTAAAGTTCTACGATCAGCAAGGGAGAGTAAACTACTGCTATTATTGGGTCTATGAATATTGTTATTAAATTTAAACTGTAAGTGTTTTAAGTATTTCTTCTGTACGCTTTCTAAACGGTTAACGTGCAATTTATAGTGCGGATTCCAAACAATGGATCCATATTCTAATATAGGTCTTACAAGAGAGTTAAACAAAAGGGCGAGTGTAGAGACGTTTTTGAAATCCTTAGTGGTTCTTATGACAAAACCAAGCACACGGAATGCTCTCGCTACAGTCAGATTAATATGTAACTTAAAAGTAAGCTTTTGATCAAGATGTATGCCTAGGTCTCTCACCTCGGTCACACGTTTTATTATAGTATTATTCAGAAGATAGTCATGTCTAAAAAGAGTATATCTCCTCGTGAAAGAAATGATGTTGCATTTTTTTACATTTATGAATAGGGAATTATTCTTGCAATATGCGCATAAGTTCTGAAGGTCATCTTGAAGAAGTAAGCAGTCCGAAGAAGACGTAATCCTTTTACACAACTTAATATCATCCGCATATAGTAAAATTGAAGAGTGCTTGATAACTTGTGAAATATCATTAATATACAAAATGAAAAGAAGAGGACCGAGGTGAGACCCCTGAGGTACACCTGATGAAACTGGAGCAAACGACGAGCAAAAACCCTTGATAGTAACAGCTTGGCTTCTATTACGAAGATATGAGGTCAGCCATCGAAGAAGATCACCATGTATACCGATTCCCCTTAACTTACTAATTAAGATATTATGTGAAATTTTATCAAAGGCTTTTGAGAAATCGGTATACACGACGTCTAATTGGTATCCTCTGTCCATGTCCGAAGTTACTTTATGGACAAGTTCGCAAAGGTTCGTTTCAGTTGATTTATTACTAACAAAACCGTGTTGTTGATCAATGACTATAGTTCGCAGGAGAGGAAAAATTTGATCATAAATTATTTTTTCAAATAGTTTTGCTAAAACGTTTAATTTGGAGATCGGTCTATAGTTCTGAACGTCGTGTTTATCACCAGATTTGTATACTGGAACAAAGTACGATTTTTTCCAAAGAGATGGAATTTCACCACAGCTCAAAGATTTATTGAATAATAAATAAATTGGATAAGCGAGAGACATTCGACATGATCTAATAAATAAAGGAGGTAGACCGTCTGGACCATAACCTTTAGTAATATCTAAAGATTTTAGGTACCTATGAATTGTCTTCATAGATATTGACATGCATCCAATAGAAATATGGGTTTCGGAAGAGTCACTGGTATGGTTTAACAGATCATAAGTATCCGGAGGCTCATACATTGATTTAAAGTACGAGTTAAAGAGGTTGCAAATGGCATTACCTCCATTACCAACAACTTCATTAAAAAACATTGATTCCGGAAAAGTGTTGGATATTTTTTTTGATTTAACAAAGTTCCAGAAGAATTTACTATTTTGTTTAATTTTTACTTCAGCATTATGAATATAATTATTGTAACATGTCAATTGTGATTGTTTTTGTCTTTCTCTTAATAAACTAAATGTATCATAATCAATCTGTCTTTTATAAATCTTCCACTTTAAGTGAAATTTCAGTTTTTCCGAGATAATTTTTCTTAAAGATTTACAATACCAAAAAGGATAGTTGTTAACATATTTAACGGTCTTGGTTGGAACCATTTCACTAATTATATTATTAATGGTGGTATAAAATACATCTACAGCGTTAGTTATATCGGAATCATTAAGTAATTCATACCAATCAAAGTTAGCCAAAACACTGTTAATAGCATCGTAATCTGCCTCACGGAACAAGCGTATAGTACGGGGAGCACATTTAATTGTACACAATAAAGTAACATTAGGACACAAGATTAATGCAGGGTGGTGCGGGTCCTCTGGTACTAGTGGATCATTGGATCTACATACCATACATTCACAATCACTTATAATTAAGTCAAGGTATCTACTATTAGCATTAGGAATCGGGTTAAATTGTTTTAAATCATTGAAATTAAGGAAGTAGAAAAGTGAATTAGTGTAGATGTCGTCGTCATGAAAATTTTGAAGATCCATACAATCCATATTATCAGAGCACACCCATGAAGCATTGGTGATGTTTAAGTCCCCTAATAAAAGAAAATTATCACTAGGGTGACAGATTTTATCTGTTGAAACTAAATCAAAAAATTTGCACAAAGCCTCGTAGTGATATTTACTATGGGGAAAATAGCAACAATAAATATGTAATAACTTAGATATTGGAAGAGAATTAGTGAATACAGAGACCTTAATAACTTCTGCTGCCGGATAATTTAATTTAATCGGCATTGAAGAATGGACATTTAAATGAGAACGGAGAGCAATCAGCACTCCACCACCTAAGCTGTCTCCACGTGAAGCATAGTCACGGTCACTCCTATATACTGAGTACCGTGAGTCGAAAAATTCGGTATCGAAAATAGCATCATGCAACCAGGTCTCACTAAGACAAATTATCTCATAATCTGTTTGAATTGTTTCTATAAAAAATATTCGTCTTGGTCCTGAGTCCACGAACATTTTGATAAAAAACACTCAAATTAGACATAATTATGAACAGAGGAAATAAAAATGCACATCAACATAGACCATAAAAAATTAAGTACGTTATTTTCATAAAACTCTCCACGAAACAATTGTAGATATATTTTTTCATTGAAAGTATGAGCCCATTTTAACTGCTTGCCTTTAAAAATTAAAACTGCAAATAATATATTAATATCAATAAAGTAATCACAAAGGAGAATATTATAACATAAAAAGTACAATAATGTCTTATAGTAATATTCTAGAAAATATTCATTCATAATAATAGCTGAAATTAGTAAACGATAAAATGGTAAGAAAATATTATTAGACTGATATAAATAAACAATAGCACCTACACAATTTTTTTTACATCGCACATATTAACAAAATGCAAAACCGGACTAGAGTCATTACGTCTCGCCATGATACAACAATTTTTGACCCAAACGTATCCTTACCCGTACCCTTTATCTTTAGCGGTTTTCTTCACAGCTTGAAGGAGTGCCTTGTTAGAGCTGGTAAGATGATCATTAAAATAAATATTATTATTACTAGCGGCGAACCCTAAATCATGGCACTTCAGTTTAAGTTTCCTTGCTTTAGCAAGAAAATCATCCTTCTTCCACCGACAGAGAAATTTTACTATGATGGGCTTAGTTTTCTTTAAGTCTTTATTTTTAGAGACTACTCTTGTAACAAAGTCAATGTCAGTAGCAATATTAAGCTCAAATCCAGCCTGGTCAGCAGTATTTTGCAAAATAACAAGCAGATTTTCATTATTTTTTTCGGGAATGCCATAAATCTCCACATTAGACCTTCTTGCCCACTGCTCACGGTTGTTGGAATCCGATTCAATCGTCTGTATTCTCGACTCTAAAGACATTACTTTGTTACAACGCTCGGAAATAAGTTTCAAATCTGATTCGCATTTGTCGATTTTACCTCTAATTTCCTCATATTTATTGTTAATAAAATCTAAGCTATCTCTCAGACCTGATACCTCCTCGCGTAACACTTTTAGATCTGTTTGGATAGGAGCAATAGTTGATTTGAGCTCAGATCTAAGTGAAGACATTTCTGATGAAATAATCTGCCGTATCTCACTCAAAAACGACCCATTGGAATCTACGGGACTACGAGGAGAAACCACTCCGCAAGTCGAGCCGCCTCTACGCAACGTGATGTTCTCACTATAGTCAAATTTCGCCTGTGAACTATGGCCGCGTACAGGCGTATTGTCCTTGTTTATTTGGCGAGGCATAGACGATAAGCAATCAGGACAAGTCCATTTTAACATTACTTCTTGAGATGGTTTAGTTTTACTAGATGGATGAATGCAATGTAAGTGGTAATTCTGCCCACATTTAATGTAAGTCATGCATTCAGAAGCGCTGCCCACCAAAGACTTGCAACATGCAAACTTCATCTTTTAAATACAAAAATAAATAAATATGTTAAACAAAGTTCAAAGCCGATTGAGACGCGAACCAAGGATTCAAGCGTAAAAAGCAACAGCTACACCACTGAGCCAAACAATGTTTAGGATATTGAAGCGAATATGGAGATCGTATTCGACGTCAACGATGCAAGCAACAGAGTTCGTTGACCTGGGGCGTGTCCAACTGCACAAGGACTTTAAACAAAGACACTTAATGGCACTGATTGTAGTATATTTTAAAGTATTATCGAACAAAACCCACTATTACAATTGCACTTTCGATTTCGTATAACTGTACACTCACTAAAAATGATTATAAACAAATTTTATTAAGAGATTGTTAAAATAAACGGGATAATTTGAAATAATTGAACGGACAATATAAACATGACTGCTATAAGCAATAGCGCATGCGTAATGCTATTGCTATTCGCGCAATCTATAACCTAAATCCAAAAGATTCCTTAAGATAAAAAATTAAGGAAATAAATATAATGACCGTTGCATCACAGTATATCTTTGATAATTTGATGTATGTAAAAAAAATATTAACGATTTTACCAAAATCGGTGATGTACACAATATTAATACAAGAAACAGGCATAAACTTACCGCGCCTGTAAATAAACTAAGTCGCATCCGCAATTCTTTTATGGGACAGTCTGTATGCGTTTACAATAGGTTTATATCACAATTTAAAAAAGTTGTGAAACCACGTTTGTGTGTTAAAGGTTATTACCATATTAATGATTTCATAAATGATAACACACCTTGGGAATGAAATGCTCGCTCCAGTCTAGTTCAAGAGTATCGTTGTCAATAATAAGAATTGTGAAATTGTAAATATCTAGAAAATTAGAAAAATAAAAAGATAAACAGATTAAGTTCCGCTGAGTTTCTTACGCCGGTTCTTGTCAGGTCTGAGGCATTAACTTTAGCAAACCGGTGGTAAATTAAATTAATTTTTTGACGTTCAATAAATGAAGCTTGTACTTCTTATTTTGAATAAAATTGTTTTGACTTTGACTTTGATTACCTATTATACTTAGTACGTAGTACATTTTTGTCGGTAAAAATACTACTACCGCTACGTAACAGGATTTAAATTTAAAATTCATCGAAGCGTTTTACATTTATTTAGTTAAGTAATATAAAGTGATTATTACTTGGTCATTATTATAATCTTGTGTATATGTGACCGTCTTGTATAGTAAAAGACGCAAAGTCTGCCTGTAACGCGACGGTTTCTGGTTTCGATTCCCACTCGGAAAAGATGGATTTTTGTTTCAAATTTTGTTTAAAAACAAATTAGAAAAGTTGCCGTTGCCGGCCTTTAAGGTGGACGTAGACGCGCTTTTTGAAGGTACCCATGTCGTATCGATTAGGAAACACTGTCGCAGGTAGGCTATTCCACGTTAGTGTGGTGCGTGGAAAAAAGTTCCTACGGAACCGCACAGTAATACCTTAATTTGTGTCATACTGTGCGGTTGGAGAATTCAGCGGCAGGCACCAGATCAAAAAGTTCTCCAGAATACTCCCCATGGTATAAGCGGTAGAGAACGCACAGCGAGGAAACGTCTCTACGCAGCGCCAAAGTGTCTTTTGTGCCTTTCACAGATAATTGGGTCCCCAACGATACGAACGGCTCTACGCTGTATGCGATCAAATGGTTCAAGTTGATACTGGGGTGCCCCAGACCAGAGATGCGAACAATACTCCATGTGAGGCTGAACCTGGGCTCTATACAGAGCCAATCGGTATGCAGGCGTGAAGTACTGTCTCGCTCGTCCGATGACACCCAGTTTCTTCGCGGCCAACTTGGCCTTGCTGTCCAAATGATCGCGATACTGACAGTCATTCGAAACGCTGAGCCCCAATATACTGATAGTAGGCGAAGCTTTAAGAGAAGCGTTCTCAAAAACTGGTGACACGACAAAAGGGTTTTTTTTAGTGGTTAACGCGCAAACTTGAGTCTTATGGAGGTTGAATTGATCAAGATTCCTTTCACCCCACAATACATTACTGAGGGAGGTCTCAATAGAAGACACAAGTTTTATTCGGCAATCGTCGACGTTTTCCCGAGAAAGACCTGCACGGCCGGAGTATACGGCGTCCACAGTACTATCATCTTTTTTTTTTTTTTTTTAGCTTCACGCTTTATCCCGTACATGGCAGGGGGTAGGCAGAGGGAACTGCAGGAACCGTGGGAACCTAGTGTTACTCCGTTGCTTAGTCCCTGCTTTCTCCGTCCCCGCTTTCCACCGTTTTCGAGGCATTGCGTGTTGAGTGGTGGAACTTAACGCCGCGCTTTGCTTAGTTTGCCAGAGCGAAGAAAATGGAAATAGAAAAATCCATCTTCCCCGACTGGGGATCGAACTCAGAAACCGTCGCGTTACAGGCAGACGTTGCGCCTCTGCGCCGCGACGGTCCTCACTATCATCTGCATAGCAATGAATTTTAGAATCTTCTAACATGTCATTGATATGCAGAAGAAAAAGCGTGGGGGACATCACACAACCTTGGAGGACGCCAGCATTTACGGGAAAATAATCAGAAAACCGTGGACAGCGACTTTAATGCTACGCCCGGTAAAAAAGCTAGCGACCCACTTGCATAAGTTCTCGGGTAGCCCATACGATGGAAGTTTTGCTAAGAGTGCTCTATGCCACACACGATCAAAGGCTTTCGCCATATCCAGACTAACTGTCAGGCCTTCACCTTTGCTTTCGACAGCTGCAGCCCAACGGTGAGTAAGGTAAACTAGAAGATCACCAGTTGAACGACCACGGCGAAAGCCATATTGACGGTCGCTGATCAACTGGTGATCCTCTAGATAATCTAGTAGCTGGCTGCTTATTATACTCTCCATAACTTTGGAGAGTAGTTAAGTTGTCTACGAATAAAATAAATATTATTTTCTTAAGATAAATAAAAGGAATAGTGATGTATAAATTTTTATATTATTTCAGTTTGTTCCCATTATTTCATACAAACTTAGATAAAAAAAACATGCGTGCGTACAAAGTACACATGTCAGAAGTGAAACTTTATATTTATACAAATCTAAAACTTTAAATTTCCAAGATTAAGAGGAAGGGAAAAAGGAAAAGGATTAAAGAGAATTATTAAAATAAATTTATTTTGTATTGTTTTTAAAAATATTATATTCAAATCTCAGATGTTGAATATTAAATTAAAATTCCTCGTGATTTTTTGTAAATATTAAAAATACCTAATCCAATTTAAATATGTACAAAATTTTTGTAAATTAATGATAACTCTAGAAATTCCAATTTTTTAATTAAAATTTCGTCAAAAGAATTTATGAAATATTGTTATTAGTATTTTATGCACAATGATTTATTGAAATCTCAAATGACGAATTGTAAATAAAAATGCCACGTGTTTTTTGTCAATATTAGAAATTATTAATTAAGTTTTGTTTTTGAATTCAAAATTTAGAAAAGCGAATTTATGAAATATTTTTATTTTATGGTAAATGATTTATTAAATTATCAAATGACGAGTGGCAAGTTGAAATACCACATATTATTTGTAAATATTAAAACTACCTAACCTTCAAACCAATTATCATAAAAATTGTAAATAAACAAAAAGATAACAGATATATTACTTACTTCGAATAATTGCTTGATACAGGATAACATACAAATTTATTCACAAAGTTTTTCACAAAGTTTTTATTTATAAAATTCACTTACTGTCTATTCACTGTAGAAGTGCCTAATGATATTGTAAATATTACGCTATGCGACAGAAATGCCATCTAAAGTTCTAATAATTAACTAGTAAACGAATACACAACCAATAGGGCGTGTATTCTTTCTCGATATCCCGTATTCTCTCTCTCTCTTGTTCAATCTTTCTCACTATAGCTCTCTCCCACCTCACACTCCATAGCACTATGCGTGATACGACGTTCGCTCTGTTTCACTTTTTCTCTCAATCTTTCTCACTCGCTTGCTCCCTACTCTCACTCCACGGCTAGTTGCTCATGCTATGTTCGCCCTGTCTTACTCTCTCTCAATCGGTCTCGATCACTCTCTCTCTCTTTTCCGACACTTCCGTTGCATACCTGCGTGATGTTTCATCTGTAGAAATTTTACCCTCATGCGCCTAAAGAAGTTTCACTTCAAAAATAAATAACTGATTTGTTGCATGAGAAGTAAGAGAACACTTCGGTTGATTTTTGAAAACATAGTATCAAAAATATACGAAAAAAGTCACCTAAAAGGCACAAGGATAATGTTCCCGACCTGAAGAGGTAAACGAGTTATGCAGGGAACACATCCCGTTATCTTTGGCTACCCCGTAAGGTATATAAAAGTAAAATATAGTATAAAAATAAATATACTATCGTTGGCGATATGGCGTTTCGACCGTGCCAGTTGAGCACAATTCACTTCGCCAATGTCACGTTGAATGGAGAACACACAAAGGAGAATGTACGGTAAAAAAAGAGATATCATTACACAGTTGGAGAATGCATGTTTAAAAGAGATCCAGTTTAAATCCTTCACCTATATCAAAATTACAAATATCTACAATATTTACAGACAACAAATGGAGTTAGTATTTAATATATTTACATAAAAATTTACACAAAGGACTAAACACAAATATTAACAAACATTGAACATTAAGGGGGCGAGGGACTTTAAGAGGGAGGACATCATTAATGGGGCGAGCTAATTTGGGGCAAGAAAAAAGGATATGGGCAGGAGAACTGTCGTCTAGGCCACATTCACACAGCGAATGGTCCCTGACTCTGATCTTGGCCAGATGAATAGGTGTACATGCATGTACAAGGCGTAAACGACAAATTGTTGAAATAACTTTCTGTTCTGCAAATTTTTGAGAGTAAAACCAAGGACGCTTTGGGATATCAGATTGAAGAAATTCATAATATTTTCCTTTCTGGGATTTTGACGAATCCCAATATTTAGACCAGGACTTATCTAAATGAGTTCTTGCAAGAGACAACAGATCATGAGCCGAATTAACAAAATGTTCCAAGGTACCACACTGAACAGCTAATTTAGCACAAGAGTCTGCAGATTCATTCCCACTGATTCCAGAATGGCCTGCGATCCAAACCAGAGTAATATCCAAACCCTTGAGATGACATGAGTATAATACTTCACGAATCCTTAAAACAATTGAAGATCTTTATTTACTTTGAAAAGGGTTACCCTTTATAGCCATTAAGCAACTTAGTGAGTCAGTAAAAATAACAGTTTGTTTAACGTTATGGGACTGTGAGAACAGGATTGCTTCTAATAAAGCAACAGCCTCACCTGTAAACACTGAGGACTCGGGGGGACATTTGAATTATAAAATAATTTTGAATTTTAGAATCCAGCAAGCTGCACCAACACAACCTTCATTAACTGCCTCTAGAAATTTTGTGTTAGTGCCCGGATCACCCTTGGCCAAGCCAAGATCTGTGATTATATGTGGGAAATAAACCAATGCATTGTACGGTGTACAATACAAAGGATTACAGAGAAAACGTTACAGAGGATTTGGAAGATTAGTGTTCTTAAGGAAGCTATTAAGCAGGAATGGTAAAGACTTATTACGGGGTGATAGGCCAACTAGCTTAGTAAGCTTAAACCACAGAGGATAGGACGAAAGCTGCAGCATTTTACCCACAAATCGGTCTGCAAGGAATTGTCTACGAATAGGCAAGGGGGGATCAACACATTCCACTTGAAGTGCGTTAGTAGGAGTAGACTTCATTGCTCCTAGGATAATGCACAGGCATTTATACTGAATGCGATAAAGTTTTTCTGTGACTACTTTGTTGAACGGGTCCAGAACAAATAATGCGTAATCAATATGACTACGGATAAGAGTATCGTACAGAAGCTTTTGAGTATACGGATGTGCACCCCACCACACACCAGATATAGCTCTTAAAGCGTTAATGCCTTTTTCGCATTTTTTACTGAGATAATCAACGTGCACAATTCCGTTCAGTCGTTTATCGAGTACTATGCCAAGAAATTTCCAGTATCCGTTACCTGAATAGGAGTACTAACATACATAATATGAAAATTTGGAGTACTCCTCTTTTTAGATATTACCACCACTTGGCACTTTGCAATGGATAGTGCAAGGCCATCATTAAACAACCACTGATCAAGATAGTGCAAAGCAGAATTTAAGCAAAAAGTTATGTCCTCCACAGAGTTTGAGCTGTAATAAAGGATCGTCCTTTATCTCTATCGTCATCAGCATACTGAAGAATGTTACAAAAATTGTTAATAGCTAATTCGAGGTCATGTGTATAAATGTTATACAACAGAGGACTAAGAGCGAAACCCTGAGTAACACTTCAATATATAAATACAAGAAATAAATTGCACAATTTCAGTAACAAACAAAATTATCTATTAATAATTAAAAATTTAGACATTTTTTATGATATCTTCTTATTGTAAGTTGTTGCTTCTTGTTTGAATTCATTTATAGTTTTAGAGTGCTTCATTTTTTGTGAGCTGGAATTGGATCTGAAAATTAAATGAGTAATTTTGAAAAATTATATTTGACTTAGTAGCGTAGTGTCTGTTCACACAGGTTTTGAGTTCAAATCTCATTTGAGGGAAAATATTTTTCTACTCAGACTAAACCAAGGGCGGCGTTGAGTTGCGTCTCTTAAGATAAAGCGTTTAGAGTTTAAGCAGAAAGCGTATCGCTCAGTTTCATCCAAAAAATCTTTTTCTTTATAATTTTTTTTTCTATTTCACTTACGTTAACTTCTCGAAGCTTACCCAGGGTTATATATATAATAATAAAATATTTATTTAAAATACTTACTTTTGTTCAAAACAAATGCTTAAAATCTTAGCCACAGGCGCTTCAAAGAACAAGTATAGTAAAAAACTGATCATGAAAGACATCAAGAGAACACCACAAGCCAGTATAATCTGAAAATTTAAATATTAATTTTTGTCAATTTAAGAAGCTTAAATTAAGATTAAATATTTTTAAATATTGATTAATTTCCATCTAAATAAGAATTAATATGTTTAAATTGTGAATTTTTTTTATTGCGATTTAGGTAAAATTGTTATATTCCTTTTTTTAATTATAATTCACGCTTAAGTTGTGATTAACTTTTTTTCCAATACTTAGATAAAGAAATCTTAGATTCTAAAATCCTAATGAATAAATGCTTAGAAAGCATCCAAGGTGAATAAATACTAAATATAACTATAATATAGCTAAACTTTAATTATTTTTATATTTTTTAGAGAAAACATTTAAAAATAAAAACGCATCCGAATTTGCAACCATTCCTCGTGGAAACCGTCCAAGCGCTCTGATCACTAAGCCCTTCGTTCTTCATTAAGTAGAAAATTTTAACTGTATAAACCCTCAATTTAACTATGTATAAACTGATTAGACCAGTTAAAAAGTTTCATAATACAACTTACTATATAAAAACCGCCATATGTGAACGGTGCCCTTATATCAACTATGACATTTGAATAGATCATAGTGTGCACGAGATACACCCCAAACGATAATTTGCTAAGCGGTGTAAAGGCTTTCCAGGTGTAAAATGAAGTTATTAACGCTGAAATACACAACACATACTGTAAACACATAAACGTCTTTTTGTTTTTGAATTTTCAGAATTTAAATCTTTTAAATGCTATATATAATACCTATATGCCTGTCTGCGGCACGACGGCTGTCAACAATTTTAATACAAATAAATTACAAAATTTCAATAGAAAATATTCATTTAAGAATAACTTTGAAAATACTCACGCACATCCCCATACTCGCAGAGCATTATCATAGCAGCGACGGCGGTCGCCCAGATACTTCTATTGATTGACGCAAATATCGCTGAGTCCCATGCATCGTAGGGCCTGTCGTTGTCATAGAAAGCGCTCCCTATTGTTATCATTTTTATAGCTATGAATTGTGCTATACAGAACCCTATGGCCGACCAGCGCTGGAAAATATTTAAATATTCATTTTGAATTTAATGAGGTATCCTAAATATAGGATTTTGCTCACTCTTCCCAGTCTATTTTAAGATTTGATGACGAAAACCAGCTTAACTATCATCATATTAATAATATTAACGTATAATAATTTATCTCGTATATAGCAGGCCTATCTTGCTTTAGTCCTAGTTTCCCCACTTTTCGACTTTTGATTTTAAATACAGTGCATGTTGAATGGCGGAACTGTGGTATGTGGAACCCTATCAAAACTCACCTTAGATATAATATTTCTGTAGTTTGTAGGTTTATACATAAATATAATATATCCAGCTATAATACCGACGAAGTAGGGACCAGCTCGGAAATGGCTCATCGTGTATGTAGGGTTCTCTTGTAAAACATGGCGATACTCTTTGATGTTTCTGAAAAAAATAAGAGTAGTATAAAATATTTTTTCTATCTTAGTCTTTTGAAGCATAATTTGATTGAGTTACAGAACTTAACGCCGCTATTTTGCCTTGTTACCAGTGCAAGAAAATAAAAATAAAATGTTGTCCTCGAGTGAGAATCGAACCCACAAACGCTTGGAGATACACACAGACGCTGTGCCTTGCCACCTGACACCCGAATTATTATAATAGTAACAGGTACACTAAGCGTTCTTGTACTTATAATTAAAAACAAGAAAAATATCTTAACAAGATTTTTGTGTTTTTGATATATCTTCCCGCTTTGTAAATAGATCTCAATCAATCAATCAATCAATCAATCAATAGTCTTCAATGTACACTAAGTTACATATGTTTATAATATAATTAAATAAAGGTATAAGTACAAAGAGGCGGCCTTATCGCTAAGAGAGCGATCTCTTCCAGGCAACCTTTGGGTAGAGAAGATAAAAAATAAAAAAAGGAAGGGGTGTACCACGAACACATAACTTTATGTCGAAGTGAATCCTTTCACATATTCATAAACATACACACACGCACACATACACATATACACGTAAATACACAATATATACGAATAAATAGATTATATACATACACACATAGAATTTTTATTGAAACGGTCTTAGAAAGTGAACCTTTCAGCCTCGTTTTAAAGGTTTGTAAAGTTTTAGCCTGTTTGACTTTTATAGGTGAAGAGTTCCATAACTGAGTAGATTGTACGGAGAAGCAATTTGTAAAGAAGGAAGAGGAGTGGCAAGGGATTTTGCGGGTTAAGTTGGATTTAGAAATTCGGAGACATGTTCGTAATTGCTGGGTCCAAATAGAACCCTATGCAGATTTTTAAAGACGCTCCAACTTGTGTAATAGTTCCTCGTTTAAATCAGTATGACAACATTCAGAATAATCAAGAATTGGTATTTGGAGTGAATATGCCAGTTCAATTTCAGTAGGTATTGGTAGAAAGTTACGTAGTCATCATAGTGATGCAACCGCTGCGACTAGTTACTTACCTCGCTAATCAGCGGCTTGCTGGGGTGCTAATCAAAAATAATATGTAGATTATTAACTGTATTGGCATAAAGCACATTTGTCCCGTCAAGCACTATTAATGGCAATCAACTAAATGAAATTTTGGGGATAAGTCGTAAATTTCTTATTATAATGGCTTGAGTTTTTTTTATCTATATATTAACCAAATTAATATGTAAAAGAGAACACCGATTTCCAACTAAGCTTGATAGCTTGGTTTATAGAAGGCCTTACTAGAATAATATATGGCTATGATAAAGTTTCAATATTTATAACTTACTTTATATTAAGTAATAGTGGAGGAAGCAGTCTGTTTTGATAAGTATAAACACCCGGCAAAATAATAGACAAGAGGAATAGTACACTGAAAAGAGATATTCCCAGACTTTTGTTCTTAGAGTACGTCCAGCACAGTATTGCGCCCATTATAGTTAAATGGAAGTCACATGGTATGGTCCATAGAACTGGATAGCACTGAAATAAAAAAATGAAATATATTATGTTTTCACCTATAATCAAAGTGGTGGCAATCAACCACTTTATATCAGTGTCATAACCACTCAGCATCGTACAACATTAGATAGTCTTTAAATGTGATGACAAAAATCTTCACACTTTTATTCTAGATACCAAGTTTAAGAGAAAAAAAAACAAGTGTTAAAACTGACGCCTTAGTATATCCTTACCATATTACTAAGATCTACGTAGTTTCCTAGCATCAGTAAGTTAACCCACCAGTTTTTCTCACAAGCAGTTTTCTCCACGTCCCATAATTTAGGAAATAGTGGCCCTGAACCGATGTATATCAAAGTAGTTCTTGAAATAATTAAGAATAGTGCGGATGCGTAGAAAAGTCTGGAAATAAAAAGAGGACTTAAATTTTATCTATACTTTCAAATTATTATAATATAATAGTTATTTATAATTTGTAGTCACTCGGGGAATGACCACGGAGTTTATTAACCCTAAATTTCTGTGTTTCTTTCTACTTTCCCTGCTACGAGCAAGATAAAGCGTGTAGGTATAAAAAAAATAAAAGAAATCTGTATACTTTCATGGCTTTATCCTGTATATAGAAGGACAGAGCAAGACTAGTGCCGGAATACTCCGAGATATTTTCTCAGGTTCATGTTTAGAAAACTATTGTGAGGTAACAAAATTAAACAATAGTATATATCAGTTATCTATTTAGGTTTTTACATCAATAATATACATATAACAAATACAGCTACCTGAAATATCGTTTGATAATAATAATAAGCGGGTTGAAGTTCCCCATATTCATCAGCCCCTTTACGAGCAGCAATCCTGACATCATGATAAATGTGTCCACCAGCAGTTCCGAATGGTAAAAATTGGATAATCCGTAATTATCCATATCCTAGAAAAGAAGTTAATATTATATTTAGTTGTACTCTTTATCGCGCTCATACCAGGGTAGGTAGAGGGAAGTGCAGGAACAAAAGGAACCTAATGTTAAGTCACTCCGTTCAGTCTCATTCGAGGTATTGTGTATTGAGTGGTGGAACCTAACACATCGTTTGCATACTTACCAGAACGAGGAAAATGGAATACTCCCTGAGTAGAATTTGAACCCATGAAATGTATATAAGCAGACACTGCTCTGTACCACGACGATCCTTAATATTTTTGTCTTTGTTTTTCAGATATTAATATCTTGTAGACTAAGCACGGAATGCATCAAAAGGCAAAAACTGGCAAAGGAGCATCTTAACACTAGTTTTCTTAAATTTGATGCCTTCAAATGAGCTTATATTGTTTTTCTAATAGACCAATAGAAAAGACCTGAATTACTAAAGAAGAGTCAAAAAGAAATTTATCTAATATATGCGATTGCAATCGCAGAAGTCTTTGCATGTCAAATATTCTTCTTCTTCTTCTTCTCTTTATTTATGGCGTTTCGTCAAATATTTCTTCATGAAATTCCAGATTATTTTCGAGGAATAATATTTATCATATTTTTTTTATTGAAACAAAAATATTTTTTTTATTTTTTTATCTTCACGATTTATCCTGCATATTGCAGGGTAGGCAAGAGGGAACTGCAGGAACCATATGAACCCAGTGTTAAGACACTCCGTTGCTTAGTCCCTGCTTTCTCCCTCCCCACTTTCCGCCTTTTTCGACACATTGCGTGTTGAGTGGCGAAACTCAACGCCGCAAAAGTAAAATGTAGTAATATTTTGCTGTTATAGCTGATCCGTTAGCAAACAAACGTAGGTAGTGTTTTAGCGACTAAACTCCATTCTATACTGGAATAAGTGACAAGTTTCCACTTACCGAATCCATTTGCAAGCTATTTCCAGGAGAGATCCATAGTGTTACAAACAAAATGTGCAAGGTCACTATCAACGCACTAGTCAGTGTTCTAATACCATGCATTGATTTTATATCATCGTCATCGCTTTTTGTTAAATATATCATATTTGTGTACAAGTTTACTGCGTTTAAAAGTTTTCCACCTGAAAAAAACTAAATGATAGAAAAACATTTGATTTTTGGGGTTCTGTGTCCCGAAAGGAAAACGGAACCATTCTAGATACTTTAATAATTTTTTTGATTATTATTCCTCACTAAGAATAGAACAAATACTCAAAGAAAACATAATTTTTTTATTGCAGTGGGATTTGAACCTGCACCTTTTGGAAACAGTTCAAGCGATATGACCACTTAGCCACACGTTTTTCATCACTCTGCGCCGAAATTTTCAAATTATTCATATTAAAGATACAGAAAATAATTAAACAAAACCGTTATAGGATGAGAATGTTGTAGGTATGTCTTTCATTAACATCATTTTCTTAAAAGAATGCATGGCCTTTAACTCGATCAGTCGATATTACTATAGTATGGTCCCATGAAGAATAGATAAATTATCTTAGTGACATTATTAGCAAGTAGTAAAATTTTTACACAATTAGTTATTCACTTCATCAGTAGTGTCAACAAACATATTGCATATTGAACTTGGGTATGACTTTTGCTCTCATATTCTCAATAGAATAGATAGATATTTGTTTTTAGTGTATGAAAAAGTAGCGGTTTTTAAGCTTACCTAAAGAAGTCGAATCATTAACCGTCTCATCTTTTAAAATGCTGCATGTAACGATCGTTGTGACTGCTATCAACAAAAATGCTCTGAAAAATGAATGAAAGAATGAAGTAATATTTATTTATTTTCAATATACAATTAAAAGTTCCAAGTTTTTTAAGCGTCTTCAGTAGAACACTGCTCTAGCTTTCGTCTGTGTATATATATATATATATATATATATATATATATATATATATATATATATATATATATATATATATATATATATATATATATATATATATATATATATATATATATATATATATATATATATATATATATATATATATATATATATATATATATATATATATATATATATATATATATATATATATATATATATATATATATATATATATATATATATATACATTATAGTGTTATTATTATTGATATAAAATAATTGAGGTATTGAAGAAAAAGGTATTGCTCTAGCTTTCGTCTGTGTATATATATATATATATATATATATATATATATAATATATATATATATATATATATATATATATATATATATATATATATATATATATATATATATATATATATATATATATATATATATATATATATATATATATATATATATATATATATATATATATATATATATATATATATATATATATATATATATATATATAAATATATATATATATATATATATATATATATATATATATATATATATATATATATATATATATATATATATATATATATATATATATATATATATATATATATATATATATATATATATATATATATATATATATATATATATATATATATATATATATATATATATATATATATATATATATATATATATATATATATATATATATATATATATATATATATATATATATATATATATATACATTATAGTGTTATTATTATTGATATAAAATAATTGAGGTATTGAAGAAAAAGGTATTGAAGAAACAAAAGCTATAACACCATACATATTCTAATTTATTTTAGTTATTTTACAGTAGGGATTTTTTTTAAAATTTTTTATTATAAATTTTTTAATTTTTTTGTGACACAATCTTATAAAAAAGAGGACGGCTATTGCATAGATTTGATTTCTACAAAACAAGTAATATATAGAATGTGTGCTCACTCCACGTCGCCCACAATGTTGAATTCTTAACATTCTGCAACACATTAAGAATCTTCTCATAACACACCCTCTCGTCGGGCTCCCACTGTTCGTATTTAAGATTATTCATTAGAAGATCTATGTGAGACATCCTGTTTTTATTACTTAATTTGAAATATGTTTCTTTTTCCGAATTAGTACTGGCTTTGGGACAGGCATCTTTCTGTGATAAAACTTCGTCTCCTGCAAAAAAAAAGTGAATTATTAATATACCAATCCGATGAAACGAGATCTTCGTGGAGCAAATCTAAAACAGATGAAGAAGGAAAAAGAAGGAATGATGCGGCGTTGAGTTCTGCCACACAAAATGTTATATTTCGGGAAATAATATATATATATATATATATATATATATATATATATATATATATATATATATATATATATATATATATATATATATATATATATATATATATATATATATATATATATATATATATATATATATATATATATATATATATATATATATATATATATATATATATATATATATATATATATATATATATATATATATATATATATATATATATATATATATATATATATATATATATATATATATATATATATATATATATATATATATATATATATATATATATATATATATATATATATATATATATATATATATATATATATATATATATATATATATATATATATATATATATATATATATATATATATATATATATATATATATATATATATATATATATGTGTATAATATAATTATAAAACAAAAAAATATAAAAGCAGGAACCTCAACGAATAAAGTATTAATGAACATTTTATTATAATGATGTAGTTTTTTTATTCTGGTTGTGCAAAATACGAAACAAATATGGCGGACTTAACATAATATAGTAAATATAGTACAAAAACAGTGAATTTAATGTAAGCAAGTAAAATATAAAGTAGATTCGTGTTTAAAGGGTTCCGTACTTTCAAAAGAAAAATATAGCCTCTAAAAATGACAGCCCCTTATAAGACTGTTTTTTTTGTTCAATCAAAACTAATAAAGCTGTAAAACTGTATGATAGATTTATTAATTTAATAATTAAAATATTAAGATATACGTAATTTATTTCTATCAATAATGGTTTAAGCCTGCATGCAAGTTAGACAAAGGTTCTGGTATTTGAAAGAGACTAGGAAAGGACAGAATGCAAGATTTTCGTAAATGGAAAATTATTAGAACAAGTGAACCAAGTAGTATACTTGGGAAGTATGTTAAGTAGATATAGTGGATACGAAATGGTTGTGGAAAGACGTGTTGCTGCCGGTAACATTATGAACGGTGCCTTAGCTGCGTTGCACGTTTGGCCGTACACAATACAGTTCTGGTTCTGACACTGTTATATGGCAGTGAAACGTGGGTATTACAGAAAAAGAATGAAAGAAGAAAGAAAGATCAATGCTGTGGAGATGCGATCTCTTCGAAGGATATGCAGAGTCAGCTTAGCTGACAGAATCCGCAACGAAGAGGTACATAAGATGGTTGGTACCAGCGAGGATGTCACAGTAAGAATGAAGAAGAACGTGCTCAGGTGGTTTGGGCACGTCGAAAGAATGAGTGACGAAAGAATGGTAAAAAAGATATACGATGGAAAAGTGAGTGGTAAGAGAGGTAAGGGGAGAGCTCGGTTGTCTTTCGAAAACACAGTATCGAAGATACTGGTGGAAGGTCACGTAAAAAGCATGAGGACTCCCCGGAGAGCATGCATGAAGAGATTAATGACAGTGGACGAGGCGAAAGAGGTATGCAGGGATCGCAGCGTTTGGCGCTCCGTTCTCTCTGACTACCCCGCTAGGGATAGAGCGTGAATATATGTATGTATGTATGTATGTATTTCTATCAATTTTCTTATACCGCACTGTTCTCTACTGTCCGCCATTTTGATTTATACATATTGATTTTACTAACTTCAAAAAAAAAAACAGTTAAATTTACTGTAATATAATTTTTAATATTAATAAAAACTTACCACATAAGAGAAACACTAAAACAAAGAACGTATTACGTTTATCAAGAAACATTACGAGTAATATTAACTACAGTTCAATATAAAAAAATTACATATAAATATATTTTTAGGTTATTCAAATATGTGTTCAAGACCAGCGATTGTTTAAAACTGACAGAGTTCTGTTAAAATTATGATGTTATATTGTAATATTGTGTAGTGTAGTGGCGGTGGGCGACAATGGTTGCGAGTTTGAGTCCCGGTTGTGACAAGTAATATTTATAAGTAGAATAAACTGTATCTGTAGCTTCAACCGTATCTACAGTTTCCATTTGATCTAATGTTAAAGAGTATATTTTTCTACTGTTGTGTAGTGTTTGACTACTGTGTAACTATTTAGTTTAACACAAGTAAATGTTTTTTTTATTCAACTCAATATCACTATTATCACGTACAGCCAAATTAACACCTAATTGTTATTTTTATTTTTATTTTATTTTAGTTCATAAGAAAATAATAAATTTTAAGTAATCTACGATCAAGTCACTAAAATTAATGCCTCAGATCTACGCAAGAAGCTTATGAGGCCTTATGAGAAAAATAATAGCAAGCTTATCATTATATATTTATACTCAGAGTTTAATTTAAAAAGAGGGAAGTTTTAGATAAAAAAAACTATACCATAATAGAGACTTGTACGCAACAACGGTCCGTATTGAAAGGGAACTCTAAAATATTGTTCTTAAGTGATTTATGTAATTTGCTGCGCCTCTGAGTCTTGACGGTCGAATTAAACTTGAATAATCTTGACTTGTATATGTTAAGATAACAAACAAACTTGCCTATTGTAATGTTCTATTAATAAAAAAAATATTTTAAAATTTTTTTAAAGTTATTGTACTTGTAGATTTACAATAGGCAACTGAATTTGATATGACATTAACATAAAATAATGTTGACTAAGCGCAGCGTTGAGTTCCGCCACTCAACACGCAATGCCTCTTAAAAAGGTGAAAAGCAGGGACGGAGAAAGCAGGGACTAAGCAACGGAGTGTCTTAACATTAGGTTCACAAGGTCATTATTCGGAGATATCAGGTTCTCCTTCAGTTTCCTCTGCTTACCCTGCAATATCCTACATATTGCAGGGTAAGCAGAGGGAACTGAATAAAGCGTGAACCTAAAAAAAAATATAGTATTAGACGTTGGCATACTCATGTACACAATTTAAAAATTATTCAAAGCCATTAGGATAGGTTTAAAACTACAATAGGAGTAAAGAAATGGCTGATATTAAACTTTATTTAGGGTATGAATATATGAATGAATGATCTAGAACATCCCAGCTTAATTTGAAAATATTCATAAGTACAAAAACACCTTTTATAATATTTAAATAGATTTTTATTTACAAAATTAAAAACTGTTACGATTAAAATATATTATTTCAATAATTAAAAATTTTAGTTAAAAACGCAAAAAAACGAAACACATGGCAAGTAATAAGAAACACACCAAGGTTAATTTACTACACGTTTTTGGTACAACTAGAACAATAAGCAGTGTGTTTTTAGTATAAAATTAGATACTATTTCTACTTTATTTAATTATTAAACTAGTTTAGAAGATAATTTAATAAATTTAATTCACATTTTAAGTGACAAAATATCATAATTACAACAATTTATATATTTGAAAGTTACTTTTTCATTTTATATGCTTTATTTGCAAGAATTTTTCCATCTTGTAACTTTTTTTGGTATAATAAAAAATTACATTTGAGGACCGTCGTGGCGCAGAGGCGCAACGTCTGTCTGTAACGCGACGGTTACTGGGTTCGATCCCACGATGGAGTTTTCTATTTCCATTTTCTTCGCTCTGGCAAACTAGGCAAAACGCGGCTTGAGTTCTGCCATTCAGCACACAATGCCTCGAAAAATGCGGAAAGCGGGGACGGAGAAAGCAGAGACTAAGCAACGGAGTGTCTTAACACTAGGTTCCCACGGTCCCTGCAGTTCCCTCTGCCTACCCTGCCATGTGCGGGATAAAACGTGAAGCTAAAAAAAAAGTTACTATTATTATTACTGTTATAGTGTGTGTAGTACTGTGTAGTTTCGGTATAGCGACAATTAAGGAACTATAAAAGTGAAATTTAAATTTCTTTTAGAAAATGAAATAGAAATCCACTCAATGCCTCGAAACGCAGGGAACGGAGTGTCTTGTCACTATATTCTCACCGTTACTGCGAGTCCCTCTGCTTCTGTAGTATTGGATTTTACTACTGAACATGCAGTGTTTTGAATGCAAGCAGAAAGATCACACACTATTTTAGTTTATATTACATTAATTATAACAAATAATGCATAAACGTTTCAATTACCTATTATTGTAATATTTTTTGCGGGTAAAAAAACCACTACCTCCACGTAACAGGATTTAAAGTTAAAAGTCATCGAAGCGTTTTACATTTATTTAGTTAAGTAGTGATTATTATGGTCATTGTTATTATCTTATATATATGTAACCGTCTTGTATGATAAAAGATCGTCGTGGCGCAGAGGCACAAAGTCTGCCTGTAACGCGACAGTTTCTGGTTTCGATTCCCACTCGGGGAAGATGGATTTTTCTGTTTCCAATTTCTTCGCTCTGACAAAGTAAAAAAGCGCGGCGTTGAGTTCCGCCACTCAACACGCAATACCTCGAAAAAGGCGGAAAGTGGGGACGTAGAAAACAGGGACTAAGCAGTGGAGTGTCTTAACACTAGGTTCCCACGGTTCCTGCAGTTTCCTCTGCCTACCGTGCCATGTGCGGGATAAAGCGTTAAGCTGAAAAAAAAAAAAAGAATATATATGACATTATATTAGTTTAGACAGTTTCCATAGGGAAAATAAAAACACGTTTGCTTTTAAATTCCTTCTTTATACTTATTTAATTATTCGCAAGTAGTTATTTTGTATATTTTAAAGATAATTATACATTTTACCTTGAATTAAATACATTACATTTGTATTTAATTTCATCATTACCTAAAGCAAAATGTGAACAATAATATGTTAGTGCAATGTAATTATATATTATTACAATATTATAAGCAACACTCCTAGTAAAAAGTCACACTCAGAGCGCATATTTAAGAATTGACGTGCTTTAAGGAGAAAAAAGGAAAGTATTGTAATTTTTTATGTAACCTGCGCGTAACTGCAATCATGTTTTTATGTTTCCCTTTAATAATTAAATATTGTTTATCTAACATTGTGATGTAAAAAACTGGAAAGAAAATTAGTCTTCTTACAATGTTTTTGTAAATAAGAAGACTAATTTTATTTGTGATTATCTAAAATCAAGAAGAACACATTCACATATATTTAAAAACATATATATATATATATATATATATATATATATATATATATATATATATATATATATATATATATATATATATATATATATATATATATATATATATATATATATATATATATATATATATATATATATATATATATATATATATATATATATATATATATATATATATATATATATATATATATATATATATATATATATATATATATATATATATATATATATATATATATATATATATAAAATATAGAAAATTTTCAGGATCAGAAAACGGTTAATGCAGTGTGGTACACTAACAACTGTTTGCCACTTGTCTTGGAAAAAGTTCGAATGAAACGACCTCGCAGCAGAATCCTCCTTCATCACGACAATGCCTCGTCGCACACCGCCAGGCAAACGATCGACTATCGACTATCCGACCTCGCATCCTGCGATTTTTATTTATTCCCGAAAATAAAAGAAAAACTTCGAGGAAAACATTTTATGGACGCCGAAGAAGCAGTGGCTGCGTTTCAAAACGCCGTTGAAAAGACCCCTAAGGCCGAGTGGGCAAGGTGCTTTTCTCAATGGTTCCATCGAATGCAGCGATGTATTGATGTAAATGGACGCTATATTGAAAAGTTATAATAAAACCAATAACTTGCTAGAATGCTTAGTTTTTGATTTTCTAAGAACTTTCAGTTTGACCCTCGTATATATATATTTAATGCGTGTACTTACTACAAACCAAAGGTGGCCTCGAAGAGATTGCTTCAAGCGATAAAGTCGCCTTACTACATTTGTTTTTTGCCTCATATTAATTTGTTTTTGTACTTTACATTAAATATATATCTTTACTTGTGATTTTTGGGACATTTAAAAATGACTTGAATTTAGTATACTTGCAGCTTTGATCTCCATTTTACACGTATTGACCCAAATTCAGAAAATAAACAATGGCAGCTCTCTCTTTTGTTAGAGTTAGGTTCACATGATGAACCGTTTAATTTTATTTTCATAAATATAAAGAAATAAATTTTATTATATTTATAAAAATAATATATAAATAAATATGATAAATATTTATTTATATATTATTTTGACATGACTGTTGAGTTGAGTTTTATACATTGCACAATTGATTAAAATGTGAGGGCTTGAGTAACCTTTCTTAAAGTTAATTATTTTAACTATCAAAAGTTATAGACTTAAGTGGACTGGGAAGGTATAGTTAAATTTTGTTATCAATCATATGCATACAAAAACAATGCAAAACGCAAAAATATACATATGTTTAAGTAAATGCGGATCCAAAAGTCTTAATAGCTCTATGTGGAAAGAATTATGAAGCTAAATGAAAAAACTTAGATCAATTGTACTTAAGATGACGTAACACAATTCCGCACTTTGAAAATCAGATTAGGTTAAGAGATGTAAACGTTTATAAAATACTTTCATCACGTGTTTAACAAGGTCGGTTAATTAAGAGCAGTTCTTTGGTCTGTCGGTCATATATATGTATATTCATTTGAGAATTATAATTTTTTAATGCATAAATTTATACCTATATGTAAAGCTTAACTATTATGATTTCTGTAGTTCCAAACTGTGTTGCAAATGTATGAATTTGTATCAGCATTGAGGTCCTACTCGACTTAACCCATTTCGGTTTCAACAACCACTCAAGCGAATTATTGTTTCCATTTTAAAGGCCAAATGCGGCGTTGAGTTCCGCTAATTACAACACGAAATGTCTCGAAGACACTCACATTCCTAACACTAGGTACTTTGTAATTACTCTGCTATACACAACATGAAACCAAAAAAAATACATTATAAAATCAGTTTATTTTAGTAGCAAAAAATATTATTTAAAGATATTTTTTTAACTATATTTTATGTTGTGTTTACAAAAACCTGACAAGTAATCATAATTTTTTGAATAATATAATATCTGGATGCTTGGAGCATAATACTTTGTTAACCGAAAGCTTAAAAGACGCCAGAAAGTGTGAGAGGCAAATTACGTTATGTTGGATAGATTTAGAAAACGCGTTCGGATCAGTACAACACGGTCTATTGATGGTTGCTTTAAAATGGTACAATTTTCCTACAATAGTAAGCAACATAATCGCGTCATACTATTCAAAATTAAAATTCGTTATAACCTCAAAAAACGGTAATTCAAAACCTTTAAGCTATAGAGTGGGTCTTTTTCAGGGTTGTTGTTTATCCCCAATAATATTTAATATCGTTATAAATATTTTAATAGATAATTTAATTAAACATGAGAGAAAATGGGGTTATCGGTTTAAGTTAAACAATAAATACACAGAATCCATTCTTGCTTTTGCGGACGATCTCGCGATACTTACTAGGAATCCAAAGCAATGTCAGCTGCTATTGGATGAAGTGGAAGAATTTTGTGCGTGGACGAAGATTATTACCTCACTTCCAAAAGACAGAAGTGTCCCAGAGCTCGAGTCAAGACTTCAGTTCCACAAACAATTTATGATAGGAGCACAATCAAGTAGAGTAGGGTTAGGATCAAAGAGGAAAGTTCAAGATATAGACATAATAAAATCTTTTATTCGGCAAGATGAGAATGATAGGTATAAGGTGCACACAATGGGCTTAGAAATGCAAAACGAGTGGCTAACTCTGGGAGAATTCTGTATCCCTTTAGCTTTAAAATGGCGCACCCTAATCATGGCTGGTCTCCAGCACTATTAAAATTCTATCTGAATGCGTTCCAAATGACTCTTCCAGATCAAAGTAATTTAGTAAGATGGGGTAAAGCTACCGATAAATCTTGCTACATCTGTAAAGAGGCAGTGGGGACAGCTAAACATACGCTGGTGGGGTGTAGGGTACTCCTGGAAAGTGGTCAATACTCGCGGCGCCATGACAAGGTACTAGAAATTATACGTGAAGCCGTTAATCTTTCAGTAGCAAGAGCACAGAGAAACATTACAACCAGCAAACGTTCAACAGAGTTTGTGAAAGAAGGTTCTGTTAAAAAACACACGCAAAAACCTTTCTCAATATTAGATCCCGCTCCTGATTGGACTCTTTTGATGGACACGTATGAGAAACAATATAAAATCCCTGAGGACATTGGTGTTTCGTCATCCAGATCTGATATTTTTCTTTATTCTCGAAACCTAAAACGCGTAGTACTGGTAGAACTAACAGTTCCGTGGGAGACTAATATACCTTAAAATCATAGCTTCAAGCTTAATAAATATTTGGAGCTTACTAGCGAACTGACCAAGAATAGGTTTAGAGTAAATTCATACGCGGTAGAAGTAGGAGCGAGAGATATAACAGCAAAATCTCTCTTTAGCTTGCTAAAAGATCTCGGCCTGTCTAGAACTATTACTAATACATTTCTAGAACGTACTTCAAAGGCGGCATTAGCAGAATCTTTTCAAATTTGGTTAGGTAGTGGGAGGAGCTCGGACAGTGAAGGTGAGCGTTAATGCATTTTAAAGGGGCCCCTTTAAACCTACACTTGGGTCGCAAGTCTCAAGCGCTGATCGGAGCTCCTCTTCCTACAACGCGATGGGCCCGGCACCCGCACGGTGAATCCATGAAAGTAAGCTTTCTTTCTTTTAAAATAAAACAAAAAATTTTTTAAA
>JAZFAU010000889.1:0-36506 GCA_037178615.1 Dione vanillae
TTTAGATTATTATATTTATATTTAAATTTTTAAATTTTATAATAATATATATATATATAATATATATATTATATATATATATATATATATATATATATATATATATATATATATATATATATATATATATATATATATATATATATATATATATATATAATATATATATATATATATATATATATATATATATATATATATATATATATATATATATATATATATATATATATATATATATATATATATATATATATATATATATAATATATATATATATATATATATATATATATATATATATATATATATATATATATATATATATATATATACATATATATATATATATATATATATATATATATATATATATATATATATATATATATACATATATATATATATATATATATATATATATATATATATATATAATATATATATATATATATATATATATATATATATATATATATATATATATATATATATATATATATATATATATATATATATATATATATATATATATATATATATATATATACTATATATATATATATATACATATATATATATATATATATATATATATATATATATATATATATATATATATATATATATATATATATATATATATATATATATATATATATATATATATATATATATATATATATATATATATATATATATATATATATATATATATATATATATATATATACATATATATATATATATATATATATATATATATATTACATATATATATATATACATATATATATATATATATATATATATATATATATATATATATATATATATATATATATATATATATATATATAATATAATTTTTAACTCCAAATGTATCTTAATTATTATTAATCTTTCTTATTATTTTTTTATTTTTACACTGTATTCCAAATAAATGCACATTTTTTAAAAATGTTACTTTGAAATGGTGGCTGGCACATTTTAAACTAAAATAGGTTTCACTTAAAAACATTCACACAATACACCTCATTAGATGAGTTTCGTTCATTCAGTCTAATTAAATAGTCTTGAATAAACTTTCTTAATTACAATCTTGCTTCGACCTCGTTTTATGGAATTGGTCATGGACACAATTTTTTTTCACCTTGAAAACCAACTATTTCTATAAAGTTTGCTAGATATTGTGTGTTATATAACAGATTGTATTCACTAATAGTTCATAACTTCTAGTTAATTAAGTTTGAAAGTTCCTTCGTTAAAGTTTTAATAATTGAATTGGACGTAACTAAAAAAAACAACTAATGCATTTCTGTTACGTAAAGTTTATAGCAGCAAACTAGAAGGTTAATGTTTGTAGAACATACACGATGTTTGGCGTATACTTACAGTTGGGATTTATTTTAATTTTATAAATAAATATATATCTCGATATAGCACAGAAATAATCTATATTGAAAAGATTGTGTATAACTTGGCTTAAATCATTGCTACATTTTTGTGCATTGACGGAGAAAGAATACAATTCACTGCCCCTTCCTCCCATGGGTGTCGTAAGAGGCGACTAAGGGATATCTGAGCGACCAACTGCTCATCTGGTGGTAGGATGTTAATCATCCGCCTGGTTTGTTACCACCGTACGCATGGTGAAAAACTCGTGAAGTGGCTATACAACCGCGTTTCGAGATCAGCCAGCGTACAACCAGTGCCTGAGCGAGCTATGTCGCATGGCAAAGCGTCGCTCACTTCACGTCTCTTTAAACGAGGCGTGAAGAGGCATCTTGCGGGCCGGCATGGCGAGGGTGACTAGTGCAGCTCATTTTTGTTGTCAGTACTAGTCGTCTTCGCGTTTGGACTCCACTTCCACTTACCATCAGGTGGAGTTGAGTCATATGCCTACCCGGATAATATAAAAAAAAAAAAAAAAAAACAGAACGGAAAAAATGAAAATATATTAATTATTATAAACTTCCGATAGAGAATCGAACGTATAGCCGTGTATACAACACAATAATGCGCAACTATGCGATTTTTATATGTAAAATACGCAGCACTGTACCGAACATAGATATATCTCAGTGATCTTGACATAACTCTTGCGTTCGTTAATAACTTCAATCAATGCAGAGTTTGATTGCAATCGATTTGACTCTATGTTTATCTGCCGACCGAGACCTTGTTGGTATTTCTGAACAAGAGTTATTTCAGAGCTCAGTCGAAAGTGTTCCGATTATGATTATTTAGGTATGTCTAAACAGATAAATTATTATTTTTAAATTCACGCTTTACTTTGTTGCAATATAAGCAACGATAATAAGCCTTATATAAAACTAGTCCTGCCAATTTATAGCGCTGCGCTTTGTCGTAGTACAACGAGGTAATTTTTTCTTTAACTTTCACGCCGAAAGCTGCAAATGACTGGACAACGGGAGCCTAGTGTCCTTCCGCACTCCGTTTCTCCTTTTTAACATTTTGAGACCGTCGTCGCGCGGAGGCATAGCGTCTACTTGTAAACGCGACGTTTTGTGAGAAGATGGATTTTTCTATTTCCATTTTCTTCGCTCTGGCAACTAGACAAAACATGGCGTTGAGTTCCCCCACCCAACACACAATGCCTCGAAAAAGGCGGAAATAAGTTCCAGTTCACTTCCCTCTGCCTATCCTGCCATATGCGGGATAAAGCGTGAATCTAAAAAAAACAAAACCTTTTGAAACATTGCGTATCCAGTGAATGACGGAAATTAATTTTACATGTACCTAATCATTTTATTTATTAATTACTTATTCAACCTGTAACTATAACTTCACAATTTGATTTTCGCACTACGCCTCAATGGCGTAGATTAAAAGATATGGACCATTGATTGTGAATTCATACATCAAAAGGTGGTTTTTGGTCAATTAGTTAGTTACAACCGAACGAATTTCAATAGATGCAATTAAATTGTTATTACGTAGACCCTGATGACAGTATAAAATGTTTTTAACGTACATTTATGTGCTCTATATTTTGAATTCCATAGACTTTTTTTCAAAATTATATTATGCGTTTCAGAAAAAAAGTTTTATATTAACATAATATTGCAGTAAATCGATTTTAATTTTAAACTAGAATGTAGCTACCAATACATGATTGACGTTATATTTAAGTCAGTAATTAACACACATTTAATGAAAATACTCATCAAAGAGTAATACAAAGCTCCTTAGCTGTCGTTTGCGGCTGGTCATTTATTTAAGAATCTATCTTTAAGTAAGTCGACATATATTCTTTATAGAATTCATGTTTAATTAATTAACATTAACCACGTTAATATGTTATTATATTTATAGCAAATATTTAATATGCTGTAAGCAGGACGGCTTATGATTTCGATTCAATATTTGAGGAGACTGAATTATAATTATTTTTGTTATGGCAACAATGTAAAAATGCAGCGATTAGTTCCACCACCCAACTGGCAATGCCTCGAAAAGAAAAAGGCGGAGAACGGATTACTGTACCTGTTTGGAAGGGTTAGAGTGTGAAATAATAAAATAACATATTGTAATTTTAAAATATATTAAACAATGCTATTTTATATTTAATATTTTTCATGATGCACTGTATGATTAAATTAAACCTATATTGCTTAGATTGTACAAAAATAAGTATCACTTTTTATAGTGGCCATTTTAAAGTAACAATAACTTTAAATGTAACGGGTAACCTATGGAGTGTATACCTAAGAAGTTGGTAACACAAAATATTAAGCTTAAACTCTCAAAAAGATTAACTTAAGCTGGCTCCACAGTAACAATTCGAAGGAATTTAAAAAAAGCTACCATAAATATTAAAACAGAATGAAAACATAAAAAAGAAATAAATATAACTTTCAATTACGTTTTTTGTATGGGAGCTCCACTTTAATATTTATTATTTTATTATTTATTTTGAAAGGTAAAAGTAATATACAACTAAGTAATCAGTAAAAAATTTAAGCAGTTACCTGTTACCGTGAGTAATTTTATGCATAAATATACGAAAACAGGTTAATGGTAACACCTTCTCCCGCATCGGGACCCCTTAATATATTATTTTTTTAATTTTACTTTCTGTTGTTATAGCGGCAACAGCAATAACTAATTATCATAGTTTATGACATTCAGCCTTGTGGCACATAGGCAGACGGACAGACAAACGGCGGAGGCTTAGTAATAGGTCGCTTCTAATTTTTAGATACGGAACCCTAAAAACAACAGACTTGCAACTTATAACAAATAAACATCGTGGAACAAGGTTTGGAAGAGTTGATATTCGTTGCTTAACAGTTTATTTTTTTTAGCTTCACGCTTTATCCCGCATTTTGCAGAGTAGGGATAGGGAACTGCAGGAATCAGATAAACCTAGTGTTAAGACAATCCGTTGCTTAGTCCCTGCTTTCTCCCTCGCTTCTTTCCACCTTTTTCGAGGCATTGCGTGTTGAGTGGCGGAACTCAACGCCGCGCTTTGCCTAGTTTCCAGGGTGAAGAAAATGGAAATAGAAAAATCCATCTTCCCCTAGTGGGAATCAAATCCTCAAACCGTCGCGTTTACAGGCAGACGCTTACGCCTCTGCACCACGACGGCCCCTTTGAATTTTATAATTTTTATTATTATTAATTGTTGATTATTATCTTGGTTCAAATAATAAATGGAGAGTTGGTTAAAAGGAAAGTTTGTTATATTTTAATTTAGTACGACTAATAAGTTCTATGATTTTTGTCATTTGTGTAAATTATAAATAAAACAATTTAACAGGATTCATCCCGCATTTTGTGAAACTCGGTACACATTACAGTAGTCCGTGGTCACGGGTAGACTGAGGTGATATTCGTCTATCTGTTAATACAATTATTATATCAAAACATTGAAAACGGTTTCTAGGTTGCCTCTCGTACTATACTGGATTCCTATAAATAAGTAATCTTGAGTGGCAAAAGCTTCCAGCCGGTCTCTCTATTGAAATTGGGATATTTATGTATTATAATGGCCTCTCAGATGATTCTGAGAATATATCGGTTTTCCCTAGGTTTTCCAAATATAACGTTGTTTGGGTTTTTTCATTGAGTGCTCATAAACAGCAGACTTCAATATACGCCCATTCTTGGTATCTGAATAGTATCCTTTTACCCTAATACCAAATTGATGAGATTCCAAAAAATGATAATATACGCGATTAATCAGGTCCATTTGTTTTATTTAAAATTACTACGAGTGAACTACTCGTGTAAATGTTAGATTAAATTGGTAATATCTAATATAAATCGTACAATTTAATGGCACTTTAATTATATTTTTTCCAACTAAACAATAAATTAATAACTTATGTATAGTATAAATATTAAACACATTACACCTTTATCAATTCTCTGAAAACCTTATCCTAAAACGCTTTTTTTTATCTTATGCTAACTGTTTGACTCGTATATGTATATTTGCAGTCACTTAAGAATACATACCACAAAATTTGTTTACAATAGAAAGTTGTTTTACCTGTAACAAAAATATTTGATTATTATCAAAATATTATTCTTCTTCATAAATACAAGGTAAGTTAAAGATTGTCGCGTAAGAGGAGAAACTGTAGAGAACTGTAGTTTGTTCGGGACTCTATTCTCGGTTTGACTCTGACGAGCGGACTGTGGATTGATTTTTTTTCTTTTTTTCTAGCTTCACGCTTTATCCCGCACATGGCAGGATGGCAGAGGGAACTGCAGGAACCATAGGAACCTAGTGTAAAGACACTCTGTTGCTTCGTCCCTGCTTTCTCCGTCCCCGCTTTCCGCCGTTTTCGAGGCATTGCGTATTGAGTGGCGGAACTCAACGCCGCGCGTTTCGCGTTTCGCCTAGTTTCCAGGGCGAAGAAAATGGAAATAGAAAAATCCATCTTCCCCTAGTGGGAATCGAACCCTCAAACCGTCGCGTTTACAGAAAGACGCTTACGCCTCTGCGCCACGACGCTTTTTAATATATGTAAAAAATTGTCCTTCATCAAAAGAGAAAGAAAATAAAGTCTAAATAAAGTCTATATGTAAAAATTTTATAATTTCAGCAATTTAAATAACTATACGTAAAATCTCATTAATATTACGAATACATTTTTCACTTGAACAATTCCATCCGACGTGAAATAAGATTACACGTACGATAAGCGAATGATACGAATGATGTGCGGATATTAATTAAATAGAGTCGAGGCTCGGGACTCGCCCGTGCGGTCTGTGGGTCCATTTAGTATATTATTTTAATTATATAAAACATCTATTATTTTAGAAAAATCATTAATTTAATTTATTCAATAAGTATAAAAATAGATTATTAAAAAGAACTAAAATAAAATTAGTAATATGCATTTAAAGTGTAGTACATAAACTATATTATCCCTAACACTTATTCCTTGAAATAATGGTACATGTAATTTATTTTAAATCAATTTTAATAATATTTTAATTAATTTGAATATTTTTAATATGTACAGTCACATTAAAATGCCAATTGTAAGAAATATTTTGGTTATTGTTGATCTAAGACTTTCCTCCATGTGTCCATAACATCTTATAAATTGTTAAGTTAATAGAAAATGGAGTGACTTAACACTATATTCCCTCTGCTCACATTGCGATACAGCGTGAATTTGAATAAAAAATATTATACAATATATGACACGACAACTTTTACAATGCAAGTAGTTTAATATAAAACTTTAGAAACCTTAATTTCTTGAGCTTTCTAAAGTCTTTTATATTCATAGTTCAAATAAATTATTTACGAATTCTTTATACTGTACCGAATAATATCCATACATTGTATATTTTATAAATACTTCTTTAACCTATCTATATATAATCTAGTATTGTACATCAGTAATAGCTAATATACATTATATTAGTACAACAGTACATTAGTAATGTTCATAGATAGAAAAATATCATTTCACTAGATGATACTTTTAAATATATTATTTGGGTCGATTTATATATCGGCTCACTCTTCATATTTTTTGTCTGTCTGTTAATTTATATCAATCACATAAGAAGTACATATTAGTTTTGAATGTTGGTGTGGTAATAACAATATTACTATAGTTAAAACTATAATTAAGCTAAGCAAAAACGCAAGTGAAAGCTAATTAACAACAATTTATAATTTAGCCCATTCTTATTCAAAGGAAAAAAGCTCAAAATTGGGCGGATTGTCTTAACATTAGGTTCCCACTGTTCCTACGGTTATCTCCGCGTGCTATGAGCCAGTTAAAACGTGAAGCTAAAAAAAGTTGTTTTTTTATATACAAATTAATTAAAATAAATGTAAAATAAAAAAAAACAGAGGGTATATTTATTAAGAGTAGTTTAAAATATAATGTACAAAAAAAAGTAAAAAATAAATTGAGATGGAATAGATTTAAAAACAGTAAACGAAACAGGATCGAGGGATTATTTCACATGTATTACTGTGTCCTTTACGTGTATTTACAACTTAACGAACATCCGTGCAATTCTCAAGATCAAGAAGTTATTGTCCTTGTACTGGAAAACAGTCTCTCTGCCTACCCTGCCATGTGCGGAATTAAGCGTAAAGGTAAAAAAACGAAAAAAGAATATTCTACTGCCTAAGAATACTTGTTTTTTTTTTAATACAGCTGTACAATGTGTAACAAAATAAGAATGACGAAAAATAAAATCAAATTAACAGAAACTCGTATTTCTCATTCAATACTCCATCTCATCTGCTCTTCGGGTTTTTTTTTATTACAGCAAAAATGAATGATTACAAAAATACGACGCCTTTTCTTAAAATCCCTAATAATCAGTATTTGTTTTAGATGAATAGCATCAGGTCCGAGGATATCGTTTATTTCTAAAGTCTTATTCTTCAAAAACGTAATTAAAAGATCTATCTATCTATATAGCTTAGCTACATAAATAAAATGTGTAGATTTAAAGTAGTACAAGCGTGCTGAAGATAGTTTAGAGTTTACTTTCCTTATAGTCTCAGTTTATTTTGACGTACGTCTTGAAATATTTAAAATTTTGAGCACGTCATACAGTTCGAAGTTACGAAATTTTTTTTTTGTTCGAACAAATACTTCCATACATCATAATAAAAATAACTAGGCACTTCTCCTACCTTACCAACGAGTTGATCGGTAAATGTCAACAAAATATGCTTATGAATAAAAAGGATACTTTTAAGCTTTTAAAATTTGCTCCAAATACTATCAATTATTTTTTAAAATATAACTGAAAGGCGTCACTTGTAGAATCTATTAAATGGAAAATCGGCAAAAATGTATGGTAGCTGGTCCAAGAACCAGTAACGACCTGACATATAGCATTAAAAAGATATTTCAATATACTACTATAGTTACTACTAGTGATGGGGCACTAAGTATTTTCTTCATTGCCAAATAATCTCTTCGGTATCGTGAGGTTTCTTTCTACGACTTCATTTCTAGTAATATGGCCAAAACCAAGGTGTTGAGCAACAAATTCATTTTGGAGGCAGTCCTTAAATTTTTTCATTATTCTTCTGACACTTTGTTCAGATATGTGAAATTAACTTGCTAGTCTTAAATTGCTTTCATCTGTTCGTAATTTTATGAAATACATGCCAAGTGCTAATCGTGGGCGTTTACATACATCATTTAAACTAGGCGTTTCTTGGAGTATCAAATCAAATTGTTCGTTGGTACGAGCGGTCCAAAAATGCATTGTTTTATCGCTTATAGCGCCCGCTACTTCGAAGTTTACTATTGTGTCTAGTAACATGTCATAAATGTCTGTGAAGAAAGCACTAGTGAAGTCATGCCATCACAAAAATCAGGTAAATCCACCCAAGGTAGAGACCCAAAATGTGAACGGTAGTGTGGCCAGTGTGTATCAGAGCCATGACATGTTTAAACACGTTTTAACTAGCACTGCATTGTCATAAAATATGAAATTATGTACTTTTATTGCTTAAAATCGTCTATGAAAATAAGCTGTTATTATCACCATAACTTTTTTCTTTTTTTGAAATGAGCTCCCATAGTAACTATTATAGTAAATTATAAGATCTTTCTAATGATATACGTCCTTGTTGGTATCAAGGACCGTTTTGTCCGATCCTCCTTTGTTTAGGTAATGTCGTTCCCTAAGAATTATATTAATTTGTGAACTTAAAAAATCCTAAGTAATTATTGTAACAAGTTTAAATGATCTACAATACATTGTTAAATTCCTGGACTAGATTAGTAAATGAAATAAAGATAATTGTAAAATATTACAGTTTTATATATTAATACACGTAGCCTTATCATACAAAATGAAAAATCATAAAACAGCTCTGGTATAAGCTTTATCAATTAATGCTTACTGGAAATTTACATACCTCAAACGTGTATATGTATATCACAAGCATACAGAATTGTACAAGTGTAATTCTCAATTTACCTAGATTTCTTGAATATCACAAAGTAATTTCCAATAATTACTGCTTTGTTTTCATCATATTTTAAAACTAGTTACTATATAGTATACAAGTACTTTCTAAATCAAAGGATGATGACTTCAAAGGATGTGTGATGTTTGATTTCGAGTGAAACAATATAATAGAAATAATAATATAATATTCGAACAGCTTGTCATGGATATGTCACAGTATACTTCTTAACTGAGGAGGCTAAAATTAGAAGTTTTTTTTTATGTTTTCACGCTTTATTCCACTCAGTAGCCGGTATCCTATATGCGGTAGGCAGAGGAACCGGAGTCAAAAGTCAAAGTCAAACAATTTTATTCATAATAAGAAGTACAAGCTTCATTTTTTGAACGTCAAATAATTGATTTATTTTACCACCGGTTCGCTAAGGTTAATGCCTCAGACCTGAGAAGAACCGGCGCAAGAAACTCAGCGAGACTTAATCAATTTTTTTATTTTTTTGTTTTCTTAGTTTTCCAGATATTTACAATTACACAATTCTTTTTATTGACAACGATACTCTTGAACTAGACTGGAGCGAGCATTTCATTCCCAAGGCGTGTTATTTCTGGGATCCTATTGTAAAAGCATAAAGACTGTCCCATAAAAGAATGGCGGATGTAATGTAGTCTAGTTGTAGGTGCGGTAAGTTTATGCCTGTTTCTTGTATTAATATTGTGTACTATTTTTTTACATACATTAAATTATCAAAGATATATTGTGATGAAATGGTCATTATATTTATTTCCTTAAATTTTTGTTCTAAGGATTCTTTTAGGTTTAAATTATAGATTGCGCGAATAACCCGCTTCTGCAGTACAAAGATGAAATTAATAGAGGCTGCATTACTCCAAAGCAAAATGCCACATGACATAATGCTATGAAAGTAACTAAAGTGAACAAGGCGAACCGTATCCACATCAGTTAATAATCTAATTTTTATGATAGCAATCGCTGCTGACCTGAGCCTTTTCGCCAATCCATGAATAGGAGGTCCCCACTGTAATTTAGAGTCAATGATGATACCTAGAAATACCGTAGAATCGACGGGTTCCACAGTTTCACCACTCAAAAGTACATCGGCTTTAACCGTTTTTGTATTTGGCGTTCTGAATAATACACATTTAGTTTTTTTACAATTCAGTAGTAAATTATTAACATTAAACCAATGTACTATTTTTGAGAGAGCATTGTTTACATCGTCATAGACGTTTAGTCGTCTTTTTATTTTAATGAAAATAAAAATCAATGAAGTATCATCAGCAAACAATACTATTTCATGGTCCTTTCCAACTAGATGAAGCAGATCATTTATATAGATCAGAAATAGAAAATAGGACCAAGAATAGACCCTTGTACCCCCATACTGATTAATGAGCCAGAAGATTTTTTGCCATTCACCTCAACCCTCCGAACCCTGTTAGCTAAATAAGAGGTCAGAAGATCGAGTGCACGTCCCCTTATGCCGTAATGGTGTAGCTTCATGACCAATGTGCTGGACGCAATCAAATGCTTTGGACAAGTCACAGTACATACCAAGAGCGTCTCTCGTCTCGTGACTCCTCCTAAGCCTCGTAAATACTTTTAATCAATCCTATTCCAGCATTGGTAGTAGAACTACAATTAGCAAACTCATACTATTTTTCATGTATAAGATTATGCACAATAAATTGCACTAATATTTGAAAGAAGAATGAAGAATTTTAATATATTTTTTTCAAAAATTTTACTAATCGAGGGTAGTACAAACACTGGTCTGAAGTTGTTAGGATCTGCTGTACTACCAGATTTAAATATAGGTACGACTTTACAAAATTTCATTAAATCAGGAAACACACCATGTTCTATACAATTATTATATATAGTTGCGAGGTAAGGAGCAACAGCGTCTATTATATGTATAACTAATTAGTTTTATAAAAATGCCCCATAAGTCGGTTGTTTTCTTCATATTTAGGAACTTAATTGCAGGCACCGTGGGAACCTAGTGTTAAGACACTCAGTTCCCCGCTTTCCGCCTTTGTTTCAAGGCATTGCGTATTGAGTGGTGGAACTCAACGCCACGCTTTTCCTACTTTTTTTTTTTTTTTTTTTTTTTTGTTGACGCAGGGGGAAATCTTCATAGATAATCTTCGACTCCTGGGGGGGAGGCCGGGTTATGTGAGATTGTACTCACTAAAACCCCCTGCGATGGCCGCCACAGCACAGAAAAACGGAGAGGCTACGGGATCGCTTTCGCAGCACGTCCGCGGCCTCTCCCGTGCGTTGCTCCGCTCGTGGCCTGCGGAGCCCTTCTCAGCGCACCCCTCGCTGGTGCGTACACCGGCAGTCCGGGGCCATACCGGACTGCGGTCTTCCTCTCGGCCGTATGAAAACGGATGCGTGAGACCCCCATCTCACGCACCCACGGCCGGAGGGAGTGCCCTATTTATTCCGCCCCGGGCACTGGGGCTTGAAGGCCGTGAAGGGGACCCGCAGGTCGCCTCCGCCGAGCGGGATCGGCCCTCTCCCGAGCCCGCTCCGCAGTCTCCTTCTGGACCATGACGGACTCACAGAAGTTGACTACGGCCTCCCACGCCGAATCCCTGCGTAGCATCGCCGACACGACTGTTCGCAGGGAGAGATTTCGCCCGATTTGCTGGACCAAGACTTGCCTCTCCGCGGTCCACGCGGGACACGCCTCCAGCGTGTGTTGGGCAGTGTCTTGGTCCGCCCCGCAGTGGTGGCAAACTGCCGTCGCCTCGCGTCCGATCCTACACAGGTACTCTCCAAAGCAACCGTGACCGGTCAGTACCTGTGTAAGTCGGAAGGTGACTCGTCGCTTCCTTCGCATCCAGGCCTCGAAGGCCGGCAGGATCGCACTCACGACGCGTTTGTGCGCGTACCGATCTCCGCGGAGACGGGCGTACCACGTCGTGTGTGCCCTTCGCTGCTCCTGCCGTCTGAGCGCTTCGAGGACGCTGGCAGGGTAGGACGCACTTCCGCCGCTTTGACGAAGGGCACGAGTTTGGTCGTAGACCCTCGCGTCCCTCTCCGCCAAGATGTCCAACGGCGGAAAGCACGCCAGAAGGGTTGCCGCCTCGAAGGATATCGTGCAATATCCCCGCACCATGCGGATGGCCACTCTCCGCTGCAGACTCAGGATCTTAGTCTTGCAGCGGTGGGTGCCCGTTAGTCGATGTGACCAAACGGGTGCCCCATAGAGGGCCATCGATCGCACTACACCAGCATAGAGGCGGCGAACCTCCTCCCTCGGTCCCCCGAGATTAGGCAGCAGTCTGTGCAACACACCCACTGCCTTCTCGATCCGGGGGGCCAGGAGCCTGAAGTGCTCTTCAAAGCTCCAGCGACCGTCCAGGACAAGGCCTAGGTATTTCATGTACCTGGACACCTGGACGTTTGAGTCACCTACGCGAATGATCTGCGAATGGGGTGGTTCCCGGCCCACCGGCCACTTGTGGAACCATAGCGCCTCCGTCTTATGCGGCGCTATCTGAAGACCCAATTCGCAGATTTTCGCGACGACGAGTTCGACTCCGAGCTCGGCTCGCCGTCTGGTCATCTCGAAGCTCAACCCGCATGCCAGCACCAGCGTGTCATCTGCATAGCAGATCACGCTGACGCCTGCGGGGAGCTCGACACGCAGAACCGCGTCGTACGCGAGATTCCACAGGAGTGGTCCTAGGACCGATCCCTGCGGAACCCCACAGTACACTTCCCTCCGGGTCCTAGTACCGTCCTGGCCCACGTACACAATGTACCTGTCGCGCAAGTAGCTCCCGACAGTCGCCTGCAGGTAGAGAGGCACACGGTGATACACCAGGGCCTCCCTAATGGCAACCCAGGGTAAAGCGTTAAAGGCGTTGACGATATCCAGGCTTATCGCCAACGCCATGCCCCCCCGAGCCACCGCCTGCTCCGTCAGGGACCGGACGCGCATGATCGCGTCAACGGTCGAACGACCCTGACGGAAGCCGAATTGGCTGTCGGCCAGGTCGGGACCGACGCACGACAGATGCTCACTGAGACGAGAAGCGACAATCCGCTCGAAGAGCTTGCCAGCCTCGTCCAGCAGGCATATGGGACGGTACGCAGAGGGAGAGTCCGCGTCTCTGCCGTCTTTCCTCAAGAGGACCAGACTTGCCTCCTTCCAGGCCTTGGGGAACGTGGCGTTACGGAGACAACTGTCGAACAGCCGCCTCAGCCTGTCCCCCAAGTGAGCCGAAGCCAACACCCACGCCCGTCTCGGAATCCCATCAGGACCGGGCGCTGTGTTCCGGGCACTCAGGCGACCAAGTGCTCGGTCAAACTCCTGTTCTGTAACCCTCAACTCGTCGGTCCAAGTGACCGGCGGTAGCGAGTGATACAGGGGACTTGACCGGATCACCGGGAAGAGCGAATCTATCACTCTCCTCAGTAGATCCGGATCTAAGGTCTCCGTCAACGGAGGCATCCACGGGCGTAACTTGCCCAGCACCATGCGGTACGGGCGCCCCCACGGATCCCTGTCGAGTCCCTCGAGGAGCTCGTTCCAGGACCGAGCGCCAGCGTCTGAGATGGCATCTCGCAGCGCCTTCTGGGCTTCCTGGAACGCCCTGTAGGCTTCGTCTCTCTCCTCAGGAGTGGCACGCCTTTTTCGCCGGGTTCTGCTGGACTGGCGGTGGGCGCGCAAGCATGCGGTACGCAGCTGCGCGATCTCCGCCGACCACCAGTGCATCGCCCGGCGCTCGAAGCGGCCTGCCCGGGGCATCGATGTATCGCAGATCGACGCCATCGTGCCCCTGAACCAGACCGACTCACCCTCGGGGTCGGGCGAAATCTCCTCGGCGTTTTCTGGCCAAGCCGCGACGATGGCGGCTGCTTCGAGATGATCTCGGTTTAGCCGCTTGAGGGCCCATCGTCGCGACAGGGTGTCTCCCTGACGACGGCTGGATCGGTCAGGATGGCGGATAGCCACATCGAAAAAGATGTGGCGGTGGTCGGATAGCGGCGGATAGTCGGATGGCGTGTTGCTGAGGAGGTGGTCACACACCACCTCCTCAGCAACACGCCATCCCGAGAGCATGCGAATCGCAGGAGGAGTCGCCCATGTAAGGTCCACGACCGACTCCCCATGCCACCGCACGCATGTGCTCTCCGACCCGACGTTAATGAGCCGGAGTTCCAAACCAGCCGCCCAGTCGAGAAGCGTCACTCCCTTCGGATCGTCCCTAGAATTACCCCAAACCCTGGCGTGGGCATTGAAGTCTCCCAGGACGATCAGCGGACGGGGTAGGCATCTGCGAACGCAGTCTGCCAGCCCGTCCAGGTACAACTCGTAGTCGGCGAGAGACCTGTTGGGAGAGACGTAGCACCCCACAATGGCCAAGGGGCCCCACCGAACGGCCACGAACCCCAGCCCTGCTTCGAGCAGGGAACAGGGTGGGACCCCCACACCGCTCGCCCAATAGACGGCCACGGTGCCAGTGGCGTCCCCAAACCAGCGAGGGTGGTCGGGGACGCGATAGGGCTCCGCCACGACCGCGAGGCCTATGGACCATTCCGCAATGGTCTGCATTAAAAGTTGCTGAGCATTGCGGCAGTGATTCAGGTTCGTCTGCAGCACCCTTACTCCCGCGAATGGGAGACCTCCATGGCCTCCTGCGGAGCAGAGCCCGGTGCTAAGGCGAGAGCCTCGGCGGTCGTATGAGCTGGGGTGGAAGGAGTGGTCTTTTTACCCTTCTTCCTCCCACCACCCGTCTGGCAGCATGTCTTTGCGCCCAGACGATGGGCCGACGGGCGACCCACATCTGAGCACAAGGGGCACCGGAGCGTCTTGGCCATGCATTGGCTCGCTCTGTGGCCGCGCTCTCCACAGGCGAAGCACCGGTCGCTCCGGTCTGCCCCATTCGGACACGTCTGCCCAACGTGGCCCTTCTCGAGGCACCGGAAGCAATATAGCGGCCTTGCCTCCAGCACCTCGACCCTGGCGCAGCCCCATCCCACGCGGATGTGTGAGGTCGTCGCCAGCTTACGCACGGCGGCGAGAGGACACCTCACATGTGCCGTGCCCAGTGACATGGGTGTCCGACGGATACTGCCAACGGTGACATTCTCCGTCGAACACCCACTTGCCGCTGCGATGGCCGTCGCCACCTCCTCTGGTGTTGAGGCGTCGGCCAGGCCGAGCACTCGTAGCTCGCCCATTTTCATTGGGCGAGCCACTCTCACATTGAGATCCTTCAGGCCCTCACGCGTCCGCGCTGCGAGACGGTCGGCCTTGGCGTCACTGTCGGGGCCCCCGATGTTCAACAGGATCCCGCCAGTGACGGCCCTCTTAGAATCGACCGTCTCGATACCGAGGTCAGAGAGCTGAACCCGCGTACGGGCAGCTCGCATGACCTCGGTATAGGTCGTCGTCGCGCCTTCGACGACCGTAATGGCGACTGCCGCGGTCGCCGGCACCTTTGGGAGCCTCCTCATAGGCACCTTCTTTGCCGCAGGCTTATTGGCCGCAGGCTGGGAAGGCGCCTTCGGCCGCGATCCAGGTTGCACTTTCCTGGCCGCGACCGTCGCCCAAGACTCGGCAGAATCCGTCGGACGGGAGGAAGAGGGAGAAGGGGCGGACACTGGTGGTAAATCGGTGATCGGCGGAGGAGCCGGTCCCGCCCTCCTCTTACTCTCCCTGTTTCTCCTTTTCCTGGGCGGAAGAGGCTCTGCCAAGGGGGCTTCCACTGGCCGAATTGGCGCAGCACTCCCCGTCAGTGCGGGTCTAAGCGCCCTGCCGTGGAAGAGCTCTGCCCTAAAGGCGGCCAGCTTCTCCTCCATGAGGGCTCCGATATGCTCCATGAGCCCGGCTTCACTGCTCGTCAGTTGAGCAGGAGCGCGTGGAGCAACAGTGGTTTTCGACGTCACCGCAGCCCCCACAGGAGCGTGCCCGGCCTGTGCAACAGAGGCACGCTTTCTGGTCGCAACAGGGGCTCGCGCAGCAGGCGCCGCAGCAGTGGTCGCTACCGGCGTCGTGCGCTTGGGCGTCGTCACATTGTTGGATGGAGCCGACGGCACAGCACCCTGTTTCTCCTGAAAGGCGTTGAATTGTGCCGTCAGCTGCTCCAACCGCTGGGTGACGGTCGCGAGTTCAGCTCGAAGCTGGGAGTTCTCCCGATCGAGTCTCTCCACGTCGGCGCCTTTGAAGTGACGCCACAGGAGCTCAGCGACCGCCGCCTGCGTGATGCGCGTGGCCTCGCGCAGGTCGCAGATGATGCTCCCTTTCATCTTACGGGAGCTGTCTGCGACCTTCTCTATGGCCGCCAAATTGCTGGTGATGCAGGCACCAAGTTCGTCCATGGGACGTGCCTGCATTTTCACCTGCAGGACCTCGGGTCCAGGGAGGCTCCCCCCATCTCTCGCGGCAGCTGAAGCCGCGGAGGGGTCTGGGCGCTCGTCCCCGGTATCCCCGTCTGTGGCCATGCTGGGCCCAGCACAAGAGGAGAGACTGAGACTCGAACAACTTATGTCCGAGCCGCAGCCACTCCCCTCCACCTCCTCAACGCCAGCGATGTTGGAGCCGGGCGTGTCCGGGCGAATAAACCGCCCACGCTTGTCTCGTGCCCGCTTTCGCTGTCCCTCCCCAGGATCCGTCAACCGCATCTTAATCACAGGTCTGGCCTTAGCCGACCGCGGCCTGCCTCTCCCCGTCCGTGCCTTGGGCACTTTCGGAGGCGGCAAAGCATCACTGGCCGAACCTGACCCCTGTGACTCTTGCCCTTCTCTCGCGCAAAGGCGTTTCCGGCCGTCAGGCCTCGTCTGCGCGGTATCGGTTCTCGTAGCTATCGACTCTAGGCTACGAGAACGAGAGGAGCCTCCTCGGCTCTTGACGCTTTCGGCGTGTGGATAAGCGATATGTGCGCCCCCCCCAGATTTCGAGTCGGGGCGCTTACCGGAGACCTGCTCCGGGTGGGATTCACGGCTATTGCCGCTGCCCACCTGGGGAATTGCACTACTTGCAGAACTTTCCATATTCGCTTTTTTTTAGGCGCTCGGGACCGGATACCCTCCGGCCATACATCCCCTCGGCACGCCAGACCTTGGGATTTAGGATGCGCGATATTGGGGCGAAGTTCCAGTCTGCTTAAGCAGAGCGGAACAACGTGCGTCCCCAATACGCTCCCCCCGCCCCTGTAGGTCGTTAGCCGTGTCGACGGCAGCCTCGCAGCAGAACCGCTACGGGGCTACCGTCCACACGTTTCCAGGGAGCACCACGTGGAGGTGACCGACCTGCTCCCCCGCTTTTCCTACTTGCCAGAGCGAAGAAAATGGATATAAAAAAATCTGTCCCGAGTGAGAATTGCATCAAGCCATCGCGTTTACAAGCAGACGCTACGTTTCTGCGCCACTACAGTCCTAAAATTATAAGTGTATTATAAAAACATAAAAAAATGTACTAGAATAATATAACTTTTATTTGATATACGCCTGGTATTAGATTACGAGACTAACGTATAATGTAAGTAGAATGAATGTAGCGCAGTTGCTATATATTAGCTATGATTACGATGATTAATTATAGTGCTTTTCAAACGGCAATATGTTGTGTGAAAATAAATGAATATTTTTATTTAAAATTAAATACGTATATAAAGTCTATCATGACACAGTGGGATAGTAGGTACATCATACAATGGTTTATGGGTTCAATTTCCATTCAGGCAAGTAATTTTTTTGCTATGGTGAAACAAGTGCGATATTGAGAGTTGCTACCCATCGAATTTCTCGAATAAGGGTTCATAATGTTCCCTCTGCCTAGCTTAATATGATGATTTTATGATGCAGTGAGACGAGAGAGAAGAGAAGAGAGTTTGTTTATTATATTTTTAGTTTAATCAATAAGCTGCATATTACAAAAAAATCCTTAAAGAATTTGTATGAGGTACTATTAAAGTACATTTAATATAAACATTATAGTACCTTGAATGGCATCGAAAGCAATTTTATTTAATATATAATTAAGTTAATGTTTTAAAACATAAAGTAACTTTTATCTAAAGTAATATAACTGTGGCCCACATCGAAATATGTAAGTAAAAAACGAGACGCGTGACAATATACAGTCTGGTAAGGATTACCCAAACGCATTTTCACAGATCAAAGTAAAACATTTCCATTACTGATGTAAATAAAGATAAATAAAAAATATTGACGGAGACAAGGAGCTTTCTCCGATATTTGTTTAGTTCATCATATTTTTTTTAAAATATTATGGTTTTCACTATATTGACGTATATTCCCACAAACGCCCAAAGGAAGCGTCTTAGCGACATAAGACATAAATAATTAGATAAATAAGAAATTAATACATTTATAAACATGATTTGTAGGATGAAATGAGTAAAGGCAAAATTTACATTAATGTCAAGATTGAGTTAATGCCAAGGAAAAATAATATTGATTGAATACCTATAACATTCGGTGTTATAAAATAAAAAGAAAAAAGAAAATTATTTTTTTTATCCCGCTCATGGCAGAAGGAGCTGCAGAAACCATAGGAACCTAGTGTTAAGACACTACGTTGCTTAGTCCTCCGCCTCTTTTTGAGCTTGTTGAGTGGCGGAATTCAACGCCGCACTTTGCCTAATTAAAATGGCGAAGAAAATAGAAATAGAAAAATCCATCTTCCTCGACTGGGAATCAAACTTACAAATCGTCCCGCTACAGGCAGACGTTGCGCCACGGTTCTTTACGCGAGTTATTGGAAAATAAATAATTAATTTTATTTAACATAAAAATGACTATGTATCAGTAAACTGCTTTAATTTGTTTAAAACTAAAATCATAACTACCAAACTTATCCAGTCATTAACAAAATTAAAATTTAAACCAGAAACGTTTCATTATATGTAAATTAGTTTGAACCAAAGCTCGGATCAGAGCTTGTTCTAGGCTTAGATTGCTTTGAGGCAGCTTGAAACGTATCACTGTAGTGCAGACTGAGAGATTTAGAAAACCTTAGAGCTTTGTAACAGTTAACTATTATTTTATAGTTAGGTACATTTTAAATGAGTTCATTAAATTATATAATAGCATTATATATTTTTTAAGACATTACCAGTTGTACTAATATTAATTTCACTTTATATCAAAGCACAACCTTTGAAGTCATCATCAATTTATTAAGAAAATACTTGTCTACCACTTTGCAGTATTTACTCTGTTACCTAGCTTATGCTTGATTCAAGAAATCTTGGTAAATTAAAAATTACACGCTAAGTTGGTTAAACACATTACACTCTCCGCTCTGTAAACTTGTGATATACACGCGTTTGAAGTAAGAAAATCTCTACTAAACATAAAGTGATAAAGCTTAAATCAGAGCTCTTTATGGCTTAACCTCTAGGGAAATGATGGCATGTGTGTAAATGTATAAAAATATTTAATTCACAATTTAATAAAATTTAAACACTTAAAATAACACTTTTCAACAACCCCGTGGAATACGGCAATGTTTCTCTTTATTATAGGTTACTCAGTAACCTATCTAAAGAGGACAGTATCCCAACCAACTGTAGTAGTATACTTAAGTGTTTTGACTATTTGTTATCTGATGTAATGTGTATTGTGCTACAACTCTTTTATGAAATAAACATTATTATTATTATTATTATCAATTTGCTTTATTAAATTACTAATCTAGTTCAGAAATCCAGTAGCGTTAATCTCATTTAAACTTTTACAATGATGATTTAGGTTTCCTTTAAGTTTGTACAAATTAATATAATTGTTAGGGAACACTACTACATTAGTGTAGACAGTGAAGTATGGACTGTGAGACTACTGTTTATTTTACAAATTAATTTTCGAGCATATTCTTCTTTTACGTATGAGGCATAGTCTAAATAATAGTTTTTGGGTTATTATTTTTATATATTTTCTAGATCATTTTAAGTTGCCAGATTAATCTAAAAAGTAAAGTAATTTCAAAGTATTTTTCATTTAGTACGAGTGGTTTCATGTCATACAATATGTACCTATATTGAACTGTATAATATAATTCGTAAAATCGAGTGGCACTTCTGTTAAATTGTATCACAATATTTGTTCCAACGAACTAAGTTTTAAACACTTCACATACCTTGACCTTTTTGTTTCTTAGGACGTCCGGGGGAACTTATTTTAGGAACAAACATGTCAAGACATTTTTTTTTGACATAGTTCCTAAGCTGGCGCAGAGGCCATACCATCTCAAACGACGCTCTTGGAGCGTATCCGCTACGTCACAGACCTCCAGAATGAATATGTTGCATATGAGACCAGTCCGCGTTAAGCCAACCTCCAGAAAAGATTAGGAAAGTAATTTAAGGATGGTGTCTTTACTTTCCTGTCCTAATCTTTCCTCGTCTTATTCCTCCCATTCCTTGTTGGCATTTCCCTCAAAAAACGACTTTTAAAAGTCACATAGTTTGGCCACCACTCTTGGTGGCTCGAGGATCCGGGGTCGCAAACCCGTATGCCCAGTACTAAATATCGGACAGATATTTGACTAGACACACTCTGGATTAAACTATATATGATATCTAGATAATAGATAATATTTAAGACATCTTAACCTATTTAGTTATATGTAGGTTTGTTTAGAAAAACGAAAATATAGCCAATTTGAGTATCCCGTTTAGTACAATATTCATACACCACAACAGCGAAATTCTTTGCATTTTTTAAAACTTCAGAAGATTTTTTTATATTTTAATTAATTATAATAACATGTTAGTAAATAAAAAATATATCGATTTAATATTTTTTTTCTTAAAATAACTGATGTGACGTGAAATCTCTTCAATATAACGAGTAAATTTTCCATTTGAATAATTGCATCCGACGTGAAATAGGATTACACGTACGATAAGCGAATGATACGAATGATGTGCGGATATTAATTAAATCGAGTCGAGGCTCGAAGGCTCGCGATCGTAGTCTGCGGATACTAAAAATTGATTTACTATTTTATGTTAATTATGTACATACATACACAGCTTCACGCTCTATCCCTAGCGGGGTAGTCAGAGAGAACGGAGCGCCAAACGCTGCGGTCCCTGCATACCACTTTCGCCTTGTCCACTGTTATTAACCTCTTAATACATGCTCTCCGGGGAGTCCTCATGCGTTTTACGTAACCTTCCTCCAGTATCTTAATTATATAAAATTTTTCTAATTTACGAATAATCATTAAGTTATTTTATTCAATTATTATAAAAATAGTCTATTAGAAATAAAACTAGAATATTTTAATATGAGGACCGTCGTGGCGCAGAAGAGTAGCGTCTGCCTGTAAATGCGCCGTTTTGTGAGTCGATCCCCACTTGAGGAAGATGGATTTTTCTATTTCCATTTTCTTGGCTCTGGCAACTAGGCAAGGCGTGGCGTTGAATTCCGCCACTCAACACGCAATGCCTCGAAAAAAATCGGAAAGTGGGGACGGAGAAAAGCAGGGATGAAGCAACGGAGTGTCTTTACACTAGGTTATGGTTTTTGTAGTTTCCTCTGTCTACCCTGGCATGTGCGGGATAAAGCGTGAAGCTATAATGAAAAAACTAGAATAATATTATTGGCGTTAATTATAATAATAATAATGCTTGAAATAATGAATTTTATAAATAAATATAATTAAATTAATAATCTTTAATCTGTACAATAATATTAATTTTATTAAATTGTCATTTTAACATTATTTTAATATTATTTACGATTTTTTGTAATCATCAATTATTTTTAAAATTATTTCATAACTTCGTCATTGGTTTAATAATCTATACTTGTGAGTTTAGTTTGCACTTGGTAGAAATAGTTAAGTTCTTTGCTCTTGTGTCAATTATTATGCTATCTAACATGTCGTTAAATTATGCCATTCAACACATAATGCCTTTAAATTATAAAATTGTAGAAAATGTAGTGTCCTAACACTAGATTTTCTCTGACCACGTTACAATACAGCGTGAAGACGACGACAACTTTGACAGTGCAAGTTAATTTAGGTTATTCAATTTAAAATTTAAATTTATAAATTTTATTTAGCGAAACATTTTATAGTAAAATATTTACATTTTATTGTGTTTTATGTAAAAGCAAAATTATAAGTGCTTTCGAGAATTCACTGTACCGTATTAGACAATACGGTACGTTTGTACGATATGTTTCGTTTCAAAGACTCTATTTTTTGGTAGAAAAATATCTATAGCTTGCACGGTTCGCAAGAGGGCGTAGGTTCGAGTCCCGCTGCGTTCAAATTTTTATGTTTTCTATAAGTATTTTTTCTATCTCCAGTGTGGATTAACACTTTAAAATACAATGTATACATTTTATATATACTCCTTTACCCTTAATGTAGTATAATAAATCAGTAATAAGTAATATATATTCTGTTCATTAAAGTTTTTAACTTATATTTACTAGGTCGATTGAAAAATTCTATGAAAAGTGCTATTAAAATGTTTCATATAAAACATTGAACCGCGGAACTACAGTCAAAGTTTAAGTTAGAACTGCAATTAAACAAGACAAACTCTTGTGTGGTTTTATAATTCATATATCTGTGTAAAAACGAGAACATCACATATGAGGAATCAATGCGAAAGTAATTGCTTTCATCATTCAGACATCCGTCGATCAATCTAGTATTCAGTAATAAATAAATTGGTAACCGGATGGCGATGAAAGCACAAGTTACTGGTTTAAATGAAGCAAAAATATTTTGTTTAGTCTATTTTTCGAGGAAGCAAGTAAGTAAAAGTGAAATTACAAAAATAACTTCATTTTTTTATCAAATTGGTTAAAGAGCGGTAGAAATATGTGTAAAGGATAACATCTATGTCAGTATAGAAGAATTTTATAATAACAATGTATTTAAATAATTATTATTACTTTGAAAAAACATTTATTTCTTTTATTATAAAGATTAAATGAGGTAACTAAACCGAATGAGGATAAAGCAAACAAAACGGAACGAGAATAGAATGACAGAAACTCGTATTTGTCATCCAATAATCCGTCTTATAATAATAGGAGCTCTTCGAATTTATTATAGGCACAGCGAAAAAAAAATTGATGATTACTCAAAATACAATATCCATTCTTGAAACCCAATCAGGGTTTCGGCATCAGCATTTGTTTTGTACGAATAGCGTGGCGTAAGGTCCAAGCGTATTGTACCTTTTTAAATAATCCTTTTTAAATATGTACACATATATATTATATTTAGTAGTGAGGGTTGTAAAAGTAAAATATCTGTAACATATGTTTAAAATAGTAATAATATTAGGCCGTTAGTCTATCTGTAGCAAGAGCTCAGAGAAATATAACAACCAGCAAACGCTCAATAGAGTTCGTGAAAGAAGGTTTTTATAAAAAACCCACACAAAAACCTTTCTCAATATTAGATCCAGCTCCCGATTGGACACTTATGATGGACACGTATGAGAAACAGTATAGAATCCCTGAGGATATTTGTGTTTCGTCATCCAGACCTGATATTTTTCTCTATTCTCAAAGCCTAAAACGCGTAGTACTGGTAGAACTTACAGTTCCGTGGGAAACAAATATCCCAAAAAGTCACCATCTAAAACTTAATAAATACTTCGATCTTACAAACGAACACCAAGAATAGGTTTAGAGTTGGCTTATTTGCGGTTGAAGTAGGAGCGAGAGGTATAACAGCGAAATTTCTTTATAGTTTACTAAAAGATCTCGGCCTGTCTAGAACTATTATAAGTTCATTTCTAGAACGCACTTCAAAGGCGGCTTTGGTAGAATCATTTAAATTTTGGTTAGGTAGTGGGAGGAGCTCGGACAGTGAAGGTGAGCGTTAATGCATTTTAAAGGGGCCCCTTTAAACCTACACTTGGGTCGCAAGTCCCAAGCGCTGATCGGAGCTCCTCTTCCTAGATCGGAATGGGCCCGGCACCCGCACGGTGAATCCATAGAATGCTAAGCAGTTTTCTTCTTTCTAAGTCTGTGCCATTTTGTAGACACTACCCTCACCGCACGGCGTGTGTATAGAATGCATTAAATTATTTAATAATTTAGATAAGAATGCTTATCCTAAAAATACTAATTTCCTACAAATTTTAAGACATATTACAAATATCATAAAAAAAATAATAAGTTGCCCTAAAACTTTCATTTTTTTTGTTATAGCTACAAAAAGCTTTAGTGTCATCATAGAATAGAGCCTCACACTGTTATATAGAATAGAGCCTCACGCTGCTATTATTTCTGGGCGAGAAAAGTAAAATAATAGAAAATGTGAAATAACTACTTTTAGAAAAATCATAAAATATTAAATATGTCCTTTATCACGTTATGTTTACTGGAAACTTTCATATCTTAAACGTCTATATTGCAACCTTATAGAGCAAACGACTAATGTGTTTAACCAACTTAGCGTGTAATTCTTAATTTACCTAGATTTCTTGAATCAAGACTCGCTAGCGCAAAGTAAATACTACAAAGTAATTTCAAATAATTGCTGCTTTGAGTTAACCATATTTCGTAATTAACTACTGTATAGTAACAACAAGTATTTTCTTAATAAAAGCACGATGATTTCCAAGATTTTGCTTTGATATCAAGAGAAATGAATTTCGTAAAACTTGTCACAACGTTCTTCTTAACTGAGGACGTTCAAATTTTAAGTGTATTACGTAAAATAATAGAAAACTACCATTATTATAAAGCGATATTAAATAATTTAATTAAATCATTTAAATATATCTAAAAATAAAATAATAGTGAATTGTTACAGTACATAGGTTCTAAGATTCTGACAGTCTGCACTACGGAGATACGTTTAAGCTACCTCAAAGCAATTTAAGCCTAGAACAAGCTCTGATCCGAGCTTTAGTTCAAACTAATTTACATGTAAAGAAAGAATCGTATTTGGTTTAAGTTTTTATTCTGTTAATGTATTTATAGTATATGTATGTTTTATTTCCAATAAATTTAGGCATAATATACACATACATAGATATTTTTATGTTAAATAACATAGTAAAAAGTGAAATAAACTGATGAAAAATAAATCTATGTATATATTGTTTTTCTCAATCTATATACTCATATATATTAGTATTAGTATTTTTTATTATTTTTTATAATCTTTTGCTCGATATAATAGTTAGTCAATCAATAGTACTTTTTCTTGGCAATAAATTAATTTTGACATTAGTGTAAATTTTGCGTCTATTAATTTCATATTACACAATTATATAAGTCCAATATTTATAAATTTATCAATTTATTTAAAAGTGCTATTAAAATGTTTCATATAAAACATTGAACCGCGGAACTACAGTCAAAGTTTAAGTTAGAACTGCAATTAAACAAGACAAACTCTTGTGTGGTTTTATAATTCATATATCTGTGTAAAAACGAGAACATCACATATGAGGAATCAATGCGAAAGTAATTGCTTTCATCATTCAGACATCCGTCGATCAATCTAGTATTCAGTAATAAATAAATTGGTAACCGGATGGCGATGAAAGCACAAGTTACTGGTTTAAATGAAGCAAAAATATTTTGTTTAGTCTATTTTTCGAGGAAGCAAGTAAGTAAAAGTGAAATTACAAAAATAACTTCATTTTTTTATCAAATTGGTTAAAGAGCGGTAGAAATATGTGTAAAGGATAACATCTATGTCAGTATAGAAGAATTTTATAATAACAATGTATTTAAATAATTATTATTACTTTGAAAAACATTTATTTCTTTTATTATAAAGATTAAATGAGGTAACTAAACCGAATGAGGATAAAGCAAACAAAACGGAACGAGAATAGAATGACAGAAACTCGTATTTGTCATCCAATAATCCGTCTTATAATAATAGGAGCTCTTCGAATTTATTATAGGCACAGCGAAAAAAAATTGATGATTACTCAAAATACAATATCCATTCTTGAAACCCAATCAGGGTTTCGGCATCAGCATTTGTTTTGTACGAATAGCGTGGCGTAAGGTCCAAGCGTATTGTACCTTTTTAAATAATCCTTTTTAAATATGTACACATATATATTATATTTAGTAGTGAGGGTTGTAAAAGTAAAATATCTGTAACATATGTTTAAAATAGTAATAATATTAGGCCGTTAGTCTATCTGTAGCAAGAGCTCAGAGAAATATAACAACCAGCAAACGCTCAATAGAGTTCGTGAAAGAAGGTTTTTATAAAAAACCCACACAAAAACCTTTCTCAATATTAGATCCAGCTCCCGATTGGACACTTATGATGGACACGTATGAGAAACAGTATAGAATCCCTGAGGATATTTGTGTTTCGTCATCCAGACCTGATATTTTTCTCTATTCTCAAAGCCTAAAACGCGTAGTACTGGTAGAACTTACAGTTCCGTGGGAAACAAATATCCCAAAAAGTCACCATCTAAAACTTAATAAATACTTCGATCTTACAAACGAACACCAAGAATAGGTTTAGAGTTGGCTTATTTGCGGTTGAAGTAGGAGCGAGAGGTATAACAGCGAAATTTCTTTATAGTTTACTAAAAGATCTCGGCCTGTCTAGAACTATTATAAGTTCATTTCTAGAACGCACTTCAAAGGCGGCTTTGGTAGAATCATTTAAATTTTGGTTAGGTAGTGGGAGGAGCTCGGACAGTGAAGGTGAGCGTTAATGCATTTTAAAGGGGCCCCTTTAAACCTACACTTGGGTCGCAAGTCCCAAGCGCTGATCGGAGCTCCTCTTCCTACAACGCAATGGGCCCGGCACCCGCACGGTGAATCCATAGAATGCTAAGCAGTTTTCTTCTTTCTAAGTCTGTGCCATTTTATAGACACTACCCTCACCGCACGGCGTGTGTATAGAATGCATTAAATTATTTAATAATTTAGATAAGAATGCTTATCCTAAAAATACTAATTTCCTACAAATTTTAAGACATATTACAAATATCATAAAAAAAATAATAAGTTGCCCTAAAACTTTCATTTTTTTTTGTTATAGCTACAAAAAAGCTTTAGTGTCATCATAGAATAGAGCCTCACACTGTTATATAGAATAGAGCCTCACGCTGCTATTATTTCTGGGCGAGAAAAGTAAAATAATAGAAAATGTGAAATAACTACTTTTAGAAAAATCATAAAATATTAAATATGTCCTTTATCACGTTATGTTTACTGGAAACTTTCATATCTTAAACGTCTATATTGCAACCTTATAGAGCAAACGACTAATGTGTTTAACCAACTTAGCGTGTAATTCTTAATTTACCTAGATTTCTTGAATCAAGACTCGCTAGCGCAAAGTAAATACTACAAAGTAATTTCAAATAATTGCTGCTTTGAGTTAACCATATTTCGTAATTAACTACTGTATAGTAACAACAAGTATTTTCTTAATAAAAGCACGATGATTTCCAAGATTTTGCTTTGATATCAAGAGAAATGAATTTCGTAAAACTTGTCACAACGTTCTTCTTAACTGAGGACGTTCAAATTTTAAGTGTATTACGTAAAATAATAGAAAACTACCATTATTATAAAGCGATATTAAATAATTTAATTAAATCATTTAAATATATCTAAAAATAAAATAATAGTGAATTGTTACAGTACATAGGTTCTAAGATTCTGACAGTCTGCACTACGGAGATACGTTTAAGCTACCTCAAAGCAATCTAAGCCTAGAACAAGCTCTGATCCGAGCTTTAGTTCAAACTAATTTACATGTAAAGAAAGAATCGTATTTGGTTAAGTTTTTATTCTGTTAATGTATTTATAATATACGTATGTTTTATTTCCAATAAATTTAGGCATAATATACACATACATAGATATTTTTATGTTAAATAACATAGTAAAAAGTGAAATAAACTGATGAAAAATAAATCTATGTATATATTGTTTTTCTCAATCTATATACTCATATATATTAGTATTAGTATTTTTTATTATTTTTTATAATCTTTTGCTCGATATAATAGTTAGTCAATCAATAGTACTTTTTCTTGGCAATAAATTAATTTTGACATTAGTGTAAATTTTGCGTCTATTAATTTCATATTACACAATTATATAAGTCCAATATTTATAAATTTATCAATTTATTTACTAATCTTCACGCTTTATCCCGCACATGGCAGGGTAGGCAGAGAACTGCAGGGACCGTGGGAAGTTAGTGTTAAGACACTTCGTTGCTTAGTCCCTGTTTTGTTTTGGCATTGCGTGTTGAGTGGCGGAACTCAACGCCGCGCTTTGCCTAGTTTACCAGAGTGAAGAAAATGAAATAGAAAAATCTATCTTCCCCGACTGGGGATTGAACCCAGAAACCGTCGCGTTACAGGCAGACGTTGCGCCTATACGCGATATATATATATATATATATATATATATATATATATATATATATATATATATATATATATATATATATATATATATATATATATATATATATATATATATATATATATATATATATATATATATATATATATATATATATATATATATATATATATATATATATATATATATATATATATATATATATATATATATATATATATATATATATATATTATTCTTCTCTGAGACAATTTCCTTGAGCCCTTGAGGTATTCCTTCGTATATACGTCAATATAGTGAAAGTCAAATATCGGAAAAGCTCATTGTCTCTGTCAATTACTTTTTGTTTATCTTTATTTACATCTATAATTGAAATATTTCCCTTTGATCTGTGAAGATGCTTTTAGGTAATACTTACTAAACTGTATAATGCGACGCGACTGGTTTTTTTTACTTATATTATAGTATATCAATATCTGCCTTAATTATTATAGTTTAGATCAAAGTTGCTATCCCGCACATGGCAGAATAGGCAGAGGGAACTGCAGGAACAATAGGAACCTAGTGTTTAGACACTATGTTGCTTGTCCCTGTTTTCTTTGTCCCCGCTTTCCGCCTTTTTCATTGGCATTGCGTTTTGAGTGGCGGAACTCAACGCCGCGCTTTGCCTAGTTTCCAGAGCGAAGAAAATGAAACTAGAAAAATCCATCTTCTCCGAGTGGGAATGAGTGAATCGAAACCAAAAACCATCGCGTTTACAGGCAGATGCCATGCCTCTGCGCCACGACGGTCCGGACGGTGCTTTATTTATAATATATATATATGAATTATGTTTCATATGGAATGTGTTTTATTGCGAGACGAGCTGTTCTAATGCAAATATTTGATGTACATTATTAGTATCTAATACACGTTCTTTCAAGAAACAATTTTGTTGCATTATGATTGATATCGATTAAATAATTATATAGGAACTAGACAACATAAGCGTAGTTATTCTCTTTTATCATCGTAATAATAAATAGGAAAAGAATAAAGAATGAAAAAAAGAAACAAACAAATAATCGCTAAAAATGTTCCTTTTCACTATAACCAGTTAAGTCATTTTACGTCTCAGTAGCACACTGTCCTGTCATAAGTATCTATATATACTTTTTTGTCATTATCCTCCATTTATATATTCTTCATCCAATGCCTGCTTTGTCTGTTATGCTAGGTAGGCAGAAGGAACCTAGGGTTAGTTGTGTGTTCTACACTTTTTGCCAATAGTCGAGAGATGTGGAGAGTGGTAAACCTCAATGTCTAACTTTTCCAGAGAAAAAGAAATTATTCACCCGAGTGAAGTTGAACTTACCTTTACACCATCTCACTGTGTCAAGATAGAATCAAATTAATGAGTATACTTTTAAATAAAAACATTTGTTTATTTTCTCACAACATATTTCCGTTTAAAAGCAGTTTAATTAATCATCAATCTCATAGAGCAACTGAGCTGTGTCTATTTTACTTACACGTCGCGTAATCTCACACCAGGCGTATATTAAATATTAATACGATATATAATGTACACATTAATTTTGATATATTAGAAATTACATTGTAATGATAATAAAACATTTTCTCAATATGTTTGGTAAAGAATATTAAATTTCAGATAGGTTTTCACAAAAACCTTAGAATTTCCAGTTTAACTTTCTTAGCATTGTAAGGAAAGAATTTAAACATAGCTATATATTATAATTGCTATAAATATTTTACTAATATGCAATATTATAAACTAAAAAAATATATGGAATAAAAAATAAAATAAAAGCCTGCAACTTAAGACAAATAGACAATGTGGAACAAGGTATCAAAGGGACATGAGTTTTAATTCGCTAACTACTTGGGGTACTTTGTTTTTGCTTATTCTTTTTTTATTTTATACTTTTGTTATTGTAAATAGTTAGTTATTATTTTGATAGAACAAGGTAGTAAAATAGATTAAATTAGATATATATTGAACTGGTTATATATTTCGTAAAGTCAAATTACACTTCTGTTATATATAGCGAACTGAGTCTCAAACATTACATTATTTATCGCCAGACCATCCAAATGTAGGACAAATTGTAGCCTACAGATGGAAAGATAAGTGGATGGGACCTACTAAACCCTAGCGGAATCCCTCCCTACCTATGTGAGACGCTACAGAATCGCTCGTGCATGCCACTGCTATGCTTTGTTGGAAGACCCACCTTGTAGGCCACCACCGCATTCAGGATGCCCCGTAGATTTGTCTAGAGCACTTGCAGCATCTATGACTAGCTAAAAGATCACCATGACCTTCGTTCTGCGGCTCTAGGATGTAGTGATGGGTATTACATGACCCCCGCTATATTAGATTAAGAAATCTCCACCTCTACGATCATTAAGATGTGGCATTGCGGAGCCAAGTTAACATAATCATTACACGCGTGGCACACTGGCGACATCTCTCGACGCTTAATCTGACGCAAATATTTGCTGAAGCAACTATGTCCGGTCAGTATCTGCATTCGCCTGAACTTCAAGATCACAAGTTTTCTTTCCTACCAGAGTTCTAGGTGATGACAAACAGCCATAGGTCTTAGTACAGCCACCGTTACGACACTATGTTAGAGTTACTGACATGTAAAACCTGGCCCTCTTACATTTCGCAGTAATGTACTGAAGGGCCCGTCAGTGTTCATTAGCCTCGTGAAAGTTGAGCAAAGTGTGGTTTGAACAACCACCTACTATCGAGAGTTAACTCCAGGTATTCATCTGGGTTCGTACCACCAGTTCGTAGGGTAGAGTCCTTAGGGTAACCATAAGTGGAAGATCTTTGTGTGGGCAAAGGAGGGTCTCAGTTAAACATTAGCATTACCTGAACCTCTTCTTTTATCCAAAAACTTCTTTTCCACTTTATTCTGACTGACTGATCGACTGACAGACTGACTGACTGACTGACTGATACATGATTTTTAGTCACTACTAAATACATATACAATTTATTTTTATTACTTGTTTTACCTGTAACAATAGTAAGATAAACTATTAAAAATTTATAATTTTTGTTCATAATATAACAAATACAACATAAACTAAATTATATTATGGCATGCTGAAAATTTTATCTATATATTACTTATTCTTCATCGAGGCTTATTGACATTAAAAAACTGACGTAAATCTTGTATACTATGTAAGATCTAGCCAATTTAGTTCTATGTAGGTTTGGTTGTTAGGAATATTATAGTATTTAGTTAGTTAAGTTTAGTTATTTTTGGTTGTTAGGAATATTTAGTATAAATATAGTGTTAGTAATGGTGTTTCAGCGAACCACTTTGTCGGAACCAAGGAGAAACAAGAAAACATGGCCACACGAAAATATTATTCTGTTTTGTGATAGTACTACCACAACAGCGTCGTTTCTTCGTCGTCAATTCCTTAAAATAGACTACAAAAATTCTTTGTGTTTTCATTGTCATTCGTTTACCAATTTATTTAATATTGAATGCTAGATTGATCGACAGATGTTTGATGAATGATGAAATCAATTACTTTGGCATGTGAAGTGTTTTTTGTTGTTAGCATCTTTGTAAGGAGATTTTTACAAATTTCCGCTACCCAAAGATTATTACAAAGAACAATCGTTTGGCGAAAGGGAATGTTATTGTTATTAAATATTTTTATGATTTTTAAAATGTTAATCCACACTGAGGAGATCCTCAGTCATAGTTATCTTTTTATAAGTTATACTTAAAAGGTATACTTTTTCGGCTTGACGTTGTATACAAATATGGGCAGAGGAATATAGTGTTAAGTCGAAGAGACTATCTTCTACTATCTTAACAATTTTTAAGTTTTATGTGTTACAAATGACGAAATTTAACGATACACTACACTTCAGAAGGAAAAATATTGGAGTGAGGAAATAAAAGTCTTGAATATATCAAATCAATGAATAACTAAATTCTATTCGTCTCTTGTGGCTCTTTAATGTTATTATACAGATTAAAAAAAATAAAATTAATTAAAATATTATTAAAATTATTTTTAAGAAATTATGTGTATCATTATTTTAAGTAATAAGTAATTAGTTGAAGAACAATATATATTACCTTTTAAACTTTAAATTTATGCCACTAATTTTATTATAGTTTTTTATTAATAAATTTTAATTTACTACTAACTTTTTTTTTTTATTTTTTTTTTTTAGCTTCACGCTTTTTATCCCGCACAAGGCAGGGTAGGCAGAGGGAACTGCAGGGACCGTGGGAACCTAGTGTTAAGACACTCCGTTGCTTAGCCCCTGCTTTCTCCGTCCCCGCTCCTACTAACTTCTATAACTTAAATAAATTATTATTGTGAAATAAGAAATGCTTTATATAATGATGGTATCTATAAACAGCGGCCACGAGACTTGAGCCTCGACTCTATTTAATTAATATCCGCACATCACTCGTATCATTTGCCTATTATACGTGTAATCCTATTTCACGCCGGATTGAATTATTCAGGTGGAAAATTTATTCGTTATATTGATGGGATTTCATGTTTTGGTTTTTTTTTATACAGAAATATTTTTCTCTTGCAATGTGTTATTTATCATCATAACCCATAGGTTAAACACATTGGTTAAACACACATTTGTATAGTATAAGGGTATAGAAAAATCTCGTTGTCATAAAGTATCTAATTGATTTTTAATATTTTCGAAACCGTTTCTTTACGTTATTATATAAATAAAATAAGTTAACCAAAAGGAAATGAAAATTTGTCAATTAATAATCAATCTTATTATAATCATTCCCTCTTCAAATTTATTCTAAGTACAGCATAACATAGATAGTTACAAACTATAAGCTTATCAGCATTTGTTTTGGACGAATAGCGCATTGATACAATATGAACAATGATAAAATGAAATTTTAAATAGATTTTTTTTGTAGCTTCAAGCTTTATCCCGCACATGGCAGGATAGGCAGAGGGAACTGCAAGAACCATATGAACCTAGTGCTAAGATATTCCGTTGCTTAGTAGCTTGTCTTCCCCACTTTCCGCCTTTTTTCGAAGCATTGCGTGTTGAATGGCGGAACTCGACGCTGCACTTTGCTTTCTTGATTTCTTTGATTTCTTTGATTTCTTATATGCTTTATACAAGTTATTTCGTTGTTACTTGTTAGCACCTTTATACAAATTTCCGCTACCCAAAGATTATTACTAGGAACTATCGTTTGGAGAGAGAGAATGTTGCTGCGTTCATATTTTTATGTTTTCTTTAAGTATATACTGTCTAATACTTCTTGTAAGCGACCAGATCGTAACTATCTGATGATACATGTACCATAATCGTTACAAACGATAACTTTAAAAGTAACTTAAAAAATATATATGGATAATAAAATGAATCCTCACTGATAGTTAAAGAATATTTTGATGCTTTAGATAAGAGACTATCAATATCTAATCTTACCAATACAACTAAAAAAGTCATTAATATAAAAAAAAATTAAAAGTTATTAAAAAAAGTAAAGTAAATGCTTTTATTTACTTATATAAGAAACTTTTAAATTTTAGAAACTATAAAAAAGTAACATGTACTCTGTCACTTTATGTATACTGGAAACTTTCATACATCAAACGTGTATATATACCTTACAGATTAAACGCCTAATGTGTTTAACCAACTTAGCGTGTAATTCTTAATTTAACTAGATTTATTGAGTCAAGACTTGTCAGCGCAAAATAAATACTACAAAATAATTTGTAAAAATTACTTCTTTGATTGAACCATATTATGTAATTTACTAATATATAGTACATAAGTATTTAAAAAAAGGTGACGACGTCAAAAGCTGTAGTTTGAAATTGAGAAAAATTAACATTAGTACAACTGCGTCCTACCAAATTAAGTAACTTGAATTTTACCATAATTGTCTAAACCTTATTAAATAATATTAAATAACTTATTTAGGTATACATACATATAAAAATAGATGTTTTTTTTATAGCTTCACGCTTTTATCCCGAAGGCAGAGGGAACTGCAGCAACCATATGAACCTAGTGTTAAGACACTCCGTTGCTTAGTCCCTGCTTTCTCCGTCCCCGCTTTCCGCCTTATTCGAGGCATTGCGTGTTGAATGGAGAAAACTCAACGCCACGCTTTGCCTAGTTTCCAGAGCGAAGAAAATGGAAATAGAAAAATCCATCTTCTTCGAGTGGGACGCTTACGCCTCTGCGCCACGACGGTCCTCAAAATAAATGTTAATATAAAAAAACTGAATTTTTAGAGAACTTAGATTCTCTAAATCTGCACTACAAAGATACGTTCTAAGATACCTCAAAGCAATTTAAGCCTAACAAGCTCTGACCTGAGCTTTGGTTCCAAGTAATTTACATGTAATGAAACAATTCTGGTCTCAATTTTGATTTTGCTAATGTATGGACGAGATTGGTATTCAGGATTTTTGTTTCACACACTGTAACCATAATATATATTTAAAAGTAGTTCTAATAAATATATTTCGTTATGTTAAAGAATTAAGAAATAATAAAAGAATAATTTTTGTCTGTATGCTTGAAAGTTTGTCTGTTCGCACACGCTAATCTCGAGAACCTATGGACGGATTTTGATGGAACTTTTTCGTTATATAGCTGTTAGTCTTTGCTAATATATATGCCATTTTTTTTTGGAAATTCGCTCTTTAAGGGGGTAAAGGGGGGAGTAGTAGTTGACACTGTTTGGTTAGAAATTAAGAATGAGGTAATAAGAATTTTGGAAATTCTTCCTTAACGGGGGTGAAAAAGGGGGGTTAGTTTCTATGAAACTTTAAAAATAAACACGTCTCGCTTCACTGATACTTCCTGGTAATCTATAAATTTATTTTACCATAGGTCTATTTGATAATTGTCAATATTAACTATGGAAATAACATGATTTGTACATTCATATAATTTTGAAATTATCATATAATTATATTAATTTTATCATTTTAATTAAAAGTCACAAGTACATTGCACCTAAGTGTCAAACGATGTGAAGCCTCTTTACTATTTATATATGTGTGACAACTACCAGCAATATAGTAGGGAGATGCACACGTAGATGCGGATAAACTTGCCAGGTTGCAGAAAAACTCCCACTACGGTTCATTTTTTATAGCATTATATGTTTCAACTAACTATATAAATAAATATAATATATTTGGTAAAGACAAATAACTGATCAATACTAAAGGCAAATTAAACTTTAAATGAAGAATCAAATTATTCCATATATTTATTTCGGTAATATAAAAGTTAGGTTCAATAATGATATAATGTCAAAAAATAAGTAACCTTTATTTTACAAAAATTGAACATCAAATAATTACACTTTCAAAGTATCCTATTTTAGGTAACATCTTCTATATCTTTGATCATAAAAAATACTATTTCTCACAACATTAACTAATCACTTGAGATGTGCGACCAGTGTGCTCTTTTGTATTTGATTTTTTGGCTTCACTTTCTTGTTTGACATGCGCTATTTGCTTTATATATTTTAATCTGAGTTCATAACACACAATATATATATATATATATATATATATATATATATATATATATATATATATATATATATATATATATATATATATATATATATATATATATATATATATATATATATATATAAAAAATACT
>JAZFAU010000890.1:0-36457 GCA_037178615.1 Dione vanillae
TTCTCCATTTGCTAGGATGTGCAACTTATATAACTTCTTAAATAAAGAGATAACAGATTTGGACATGTTTCATGATTCATTTTTTAAATTCAAACATACTCTGCATAAATATTACTCTCTAAAACTGTAACTATTTCACTTTTATTTTATGTGTAGTTGTTTACATAACTTTATATATATATAGTGTTGCCTTTTTTTTTTTTTTTTTTTTAAAGTAGTAATTTAATTAAGTTATATTAAGGTGTTATCGTTGTTATAAAACTTCTCAGACAATGTTGTGAATACCTGTAATTGGTGTACATATGAAGACCTGATACTTTTGACTATTTATTTATATATAATTGTTGCATATGTGTACTGTTGGTGTTCCTAAATAAATAAATAAATAAATAAAGAAATAAATAAATAAATATATAAATAAATAAATAAATAAATAAATAAATAAATAAATAATAGTCCATCGGAGTCAAACCTGAACTTCTCGCTGGCCATGGAATTGATCCTCCTCTGCCAATCCATCTATTATGATAACTGCTGTCTAGCCACTGTCTTACATTCGAAAGTGTGCGGGGCAACCATCATACTGGAATATCATTTTCTGCCTAAGTTTCAGCGAAACATTTTCGAGTAACTTATGCAGGATTTCTCTAAGCAAGCTTTCATAACTTTCACCATTTAAGTTATCAGGTAGGAAATGTGGCCCAATAAGATTATCATTGATAATCCCCATCCAGATGTTTACCGAGAAACGTCTTTGTGAACCGCTTAATCGCTTTTTGTGAGGGTTTCCCTGTTCTTTTTGAGACCAATATCGAATATTGTGATAGTTAGTAATACCATCTTTGTCAAACTTTGACTCGTCTGTCCATAAAATTTTTCTCAAAAAATTGGGATTTTCTGCATCAGTGTAGCATAAATGGGCAAAAATCTAAACGTCTTGCAGTATCTCCTTCTTCAATCACGTGTACGGGTGTGTAATGATAGGGATACAATCCATACAATTTTGGAAAAAATATTATGTTCCCAAAATGTGAATTAATATACAATTCTCTTACATATTTATCATCATAATGAATAGTAACTATAGTCACTTTTTTGTCATTTTCAAAGTCACTGCTTGCAAAACAAGAAAAAATACAAATATTTTCTTTTGCACAAAACATTTGAAGTTGTAATTCCACAAAGTATTTCTTACTTACAGTGCCATTTTTTAAATAATTTTCAAAAGCTGTTTGTGAAATTAAGTATTTACTTTCAAGGACACCTTTTTGTCTACATATAACATCTGGTGAGGCAGCAATCATAGGATACTCTTTCGATATAAAAAGGCCACATTTTGTGAATTTGACACCTAATTTCTCATCTACTACCTCTCTAACTTACTCTTCTAACTTTTGGCCCCGTTTCATAATTAATGTGGATACAACTCTCGTACCCAAAAAAGAGCTGTTGAATATTTCATAGCAATTGATTTCATAGCACTTTGATGCTGTTATTCTTCCATATCGAAGCTCAAACCATAACTTACTATTACTTTGACTTCTAGTCCTAATTCCTATATTTTGTATATTATCATCATTGAAGTATTTTTTTCAAAAATCTTTTGAAAATTTGAAATGTGAATATGTGCATAAGAATAATATTCTCAGTATGCTTTAAAAACGGACAATTTACAATTTTTTCTGTCATTCATCTACAAATTTTATTAATATACTTTTATTTGGTACAAGATCCTGAAGTTTGCGTTTAGATATATCTTTTGCAGTCCATAATTTTAATTTTGATTTTGATTCTTTTGAAAAATTGGCTTTTGTCCAGTAACATTTAACTGATGTACAAGATGGTTCTTCACTACGACGATGTAACCAAAATAAATTACAATAACATGTTTTATCCACCTGCAGAGCAATCTTCACAGACAGCACTTGTTATTTTTTCTTCTTCATCTACTAGTACTGAAACTGTGTATTGCTTGTAGCGGACTTTATGTTCAGGGCATATTTTGCACTTTACTGTGCAGAGTTAAGTATCTTTTTTAAATTGGACATGACCTACAGCATCATCACCATTACATTCCCTTGCAGATCTACAAAAAAATATAATATATTACAATTATATTATTCAGAATTGCGAAAGCAATTAACAACAAAGGCTCAAATTGAACAATTGATCTAAAATTTTGGTAAACATTGTAAAAAATAACAGTATAGTTAGCTCAACAGAGCAAAAGTTTGGCGAAAAAATTACTAACCATGTGTCGATATTTATTTAGAATTTATTCCTGCAATATCCAGAAAATAGAAAAATAATGTCAATGACGATATATTATTCTTCTTCGAAATCGTATATATTTTTACTTTTTATCAACTTCTTGGACTCCCTCTTTTGTTTTGTTGTAATAATGTAATGATTTACAACTTTTTCAATAATATTCTCTATAACAAATAAACTCCAGGCCTCCATAAATGTTGTCAACTCCACACCATTTATTTTATAATGTATTATTAAATATATAATAATAAGAAGTTTGTGTAAAGGAATATAATATTTAAAATATATTATTATTATTATTAATTTTTAACTTCACGCTTTATCCTGCATATTGCAAGGCAGGCAGAGATAACTGCAGGAACCATACGAACCTAGTGTTAAAATACTCCGTTCCCCGCGTCCGTCTTTTCGAGGCATTGTGTGTTGAGTGGCGGAACTAAACGCCGTTGTTTGTTATTGTTCCGTATATAGCAATCAAGACACGGGGGAGTGTGTACAGCGATGTTCTAGACAAAAGCCAAAGCGCTTGAGACCTGAATCTAGAAAACTAGAGTGTTTTGACACTTTTGACACTTGACACAATTTTACATGAATAAAACAATTTTTAACAAATAATGATTCAAAATTATTTATTAAATTCAAAAAACAAAAATAATACAAGATTAACAAAAATAATACAAGAAAAAATTAAATATTCTTCAATTAAATTTAGAAAAAAATGAAATAATATGCTAATTTTATTCATATTCCGCATATTTTTCAAATTATTGGGTTTTCGAAGGCACATTTACCACACACATATTTGTTGCATTTGAAACAGATTTTTGTAGTTTTGTTTTCTTTGCAAAAACCTATTTCGCACCTTTTTCGCGAATTCGAACTTGAATTTGTTGACGTTTGCTGTATAATTTCTTTTTCTTTTTGAAGCTCATGTTGAAAATCTTCGGCAGCTAATTGGAATAAAAATTGTTGTCTAGAAATTTTTTCGCCGGTTGTTTCTCTGTATAAAACCCATGAGTTGATTCCAGCCAGGTCAAGAATATTGAAGAAAATCTGCGCAGGCCATCTTTGCGATTTCAATTTCACAGAGTATTTTCTTGCCATCTGATCCGTCATGTTCACACCGTATTTAGTACTATTGTAGAATCTGATCGTTTCAGGTATACGCTTACCGTTTTTTTCGATGCTTATAGATGTATGCTTGGAGCTTAGTAGAAGCACTTTTTTGTTTGGCTTACTTTTGTAAATGGTAAGTGAACAATGACTCGATTTATATAGTTTTGTTGAGAAGCGTGGCATACCATCTTTGGCCTGTTTGGCGAATTTTGGGAGTTCTCTTTTATTACTGCGGATAGTTCCAACAATAGTGGTTCTTTTTTCTAGTAATTTTGCAGCTAATGATGCGCTCGTAAAGAAATTATCTGTAGTGACGCTTCTTCCGCATCATGTGAACGGTTCCAGTAGTTTGTGAACAACGAATTCCCCAAGCGTAGATGAAGTTCCTCTGTTTTCATCCTTTCCCAAATATGGAAATCCATTTATAACGTATTTGGTGCTGACGTCAGATGCTAGCCAGAATTTGATACTAAACTTATCCGGTTTATTCGGCATATATTGCGTGAACCTGCACCTCGCTTTAGTTGGGAAAAGCTGTTCGTCTATAGTAACATGTTCCCCAGGCTTATAACAATTTTAGCTATTCTCGATAAATTTGTACCAAATATCAGAGATTAGAGCAAATTTATCCGTTTGTAAACGCTAGCTTCGTTGACTTTTTTTTATCAAATCTGATAAACCGCATAATTTCATAAAAAGCACTCCTGCTCATGGCTCATTTTTGGGATAAGAATTATTAGTAAAATAACAAAATAAGAATTCTTGACTCGCAAAACAGCACTAAATATGATGCAATAGCAAAAATGTCTAATGCGATGATTTTGTAGCACAACCACACATACAAATCTTCATAATATCATATTTATCTTTGTGTGGGTCAAATGACCCGTTGCGGTAGTTAGGACAGAGTACATATATTTCTCGATAAAAATATTAACAAGAGAGGAGTAAATATTAAAAAAATACATTGAATGTATTTTTTAATAAAAGTAGTAAATGCAAATGTGATAATGTTATTTACAAGAAATTCTGACAAAAAGTTTAAAATGGGTCATTTGACCCGCCGTGGTAGGTTTAGTGTTTATTATGATTAAGTTGTAACTGATTGCTTGAAAGATATGTAAATAAAATTATTAGGGGGACCTTTACAACCTACATTTTTCGTTAGAATATTTTGAACTTGATGCCTCACTCGATTATTGTTTGTTTTTTTCCACTTTGTTACTTTATTGCGCCCTATAAAAGAGCTGTTCAGTTCCTAAAGTGGCTAATCGTCCTCTTCTAAGTCCTAGAAGTTTGATTCCTTAGCATCAATACAGTATAGTTCCCAAGCATTGATGACAGTCACTTGTAACAAGTGGTAGGAGAGCTTCGGTGTCAACTTTCTCGACTTTATGCGGATGTGATATCGACCAATGAAGCTATCCATGAAATCAACGCCGCCCATGTGTGCATTGTATTCTTTTATGACCCGAGGACATGATACTTGAACGTTAGCCTTTAGTTTTATTTTTGTAGCGGGTTATAGAATCCACTGGTTCAGTGCCAACATAGAATTTATAGAATTTACCTTTATTTAGAATTTACCTTAAGAGGGTGGGATGAAAATGTTTAGCCCTTTCGGGTTCCTTTGGAGCATGTAAATATATTGTATTTAGCTTATCACCTACCACAGTGTTCAGCAGTAGGTCGTTTGTCAGCATCAATCACAAATTTATAATTGTTTCTTAGTCATGGTGGGATAAATTCTAAAATAGCTTTAAAACCATGTACATAAGGATTCACTTAATGCAACATATTTTGTAACAGTGTAATTACACCATTGTTAAATTGCGGAAAAGGAGATTGTCCACTTAGTATGGGGACTTTGGCCTGACGTGAACAGACATTTTATCATATTTTTTGTAATTTGTTTAAAAACACTAACTAGTAATAATAGATTTTTGTCATGTGAGGAAAAACAGGTTAAAGCGAAATATAACAACTTTTTTATAATTTACTTTTATTCTGAGACATCATATGTTATTAATATGTGTTCAAGAAATTGGGCAGGTGGTGAAATGTTTTCCTGATACCTTGCCCAACTTAAAAACCATAAAATAGTCATTATGTGAGCACAGCAACCCACTGCCCTTCGGTTAACCATACAATTACAATAATATTCTTTTATAGCTTCCTTACTATTGTGATTATTTTCATATAATATATATATATAAAATATATTTTTCGACTTACATGCCTGCTTTGTATTTTTCCACGCAATAATCTGCAGTTGGTCAAAGGAATTGCGTAGTCAACCAATAGGTTGCTGGCTATATTTCTGCATACTTTTATAGTATAGGAAACATTGCCTCTTATGTGCTCCCCATAATAGGAACAAGCTTGTTTTAGTTGGTAAGTTCCACATGCAATTAATATAAGATCATTATATTCTATTCTTGGAAATATGAAACTGTCCATGTTTACATTTATAGGTTGAAAATCTGCCCGCCTTCTATTTAAATTATTTTCGATAACAAAGTCAGCTAATGTGTTAGGAGTAGACATCTTTTCATTTATTATATTCAGGATTTGGTGTGCATCCTCTCAATCTACAACTCTCTGGTGAAACTTATTAATAATAGCTGCAGCAATACGGAAATCTGTCATCGCATGTTGGGAAGCACGATTGAAATGTTCATGTCTGAGTAGTTTAAAGGACTGTCTAAATATTCCATTTACAGCTTCCACCACCCATCTACATACAGTGACAGATCTCGATCTATTTGCAGAAATAGTGGATAACTGTGTTTTACCAGCCTGTAAGGATGCAGGCATGTGGACAGAATAATTACAGCTTTGCAACAATGGCACAGAATCTCGAAAACCCCTATCCAGTATAAAAACATCTCCTTGTTGAAAATGTTGGCGCTATGGCCTGGTTTCGCTACTAAATTCATTGGACATTATATTAGCATCTGATGTTGTAGCTGGATAGAGGCCCAGTACATCGACAATATATCCATCAGAACATACAATTAAAAATGGCTTTATAAGGTTCCTATAGTTATGCAAAGAGTAAGTATCTTTTTGGTACATATAGTTAGAACTTTTTTATATAAACAAATATGTACCGTCTATGATTATAATCGGTTTCCTTTCATTTCACCAAACAAACTATTCGGAATAATTAAATTCCTCTGGGAGATATCTGTTCTGGTAATATTATTTATGCCCAAGTTTCTTGACACAAAGTCATTGTGTAATATATCCCTTGCTTTTCCCATAAGCCTTATAAGGGTTGATCTAGGTACATTAAGGAGTGTACAAATTCTTTGATCACTATCTCCTGTCCGTAATTTAATTAAATATGCACCAAGTGCCAATTTGCCATTGTGTACATTTATTAATCTTGGCAGCTGAGAGTAAAGCTGTTCAAATTGGTTTTTACTCGATCCAATCCAGTAATGAAGCAAATCATCAGACATGCTATTTATGTCTACAAAATCTAATATTAGACGTCTCTCATTAACAAAGGAAGCAAAATCTTGGATATGATCTACAGTGAAGCTGTGTAATGGTTGAGGATTATTAGTTAGATCATCCCAATTATCATTGTGTAAATGAAATGAGCAAATCCTACAATTTAAGGGTACATAATACTTATAATCAATAAACAATTTTACCCTCAGCCACTTGGGAACAGATAATCTTTGTGATGAATGACACTCAGGGAAAAAACAATGACTTTGAGTGTCTACTGCTCTTGAGTACAAAGGTAAGTTTACTGTGGTCCCATCACCTCATGTGGTGAAATTCGTTGTTTTATTACATCTCTTATGCGTGATTCTCTTTCTGTATCATTATGTAGCCTGTGAGATCGCGCTCGTAACAATGAGTATCCACAGTCTACACAAACATTGCGATTATGACCTGTGTTAGAAGATGGTTCTTCATTTGACATATTAGCCCTTCTTGACTGATTCAGAGCCAATGTCCAACATGAGTGGCATATCAAATTGTCGTTTTCAATCTAAAATAAAAAACAGTATATAAGGATTATAATTATACAAAACAGTAAAACCTCATATTGCATTATAGGAATAGCATATACAATACATATGTAATAAAAAACGAATGATTTAAGTAATTAATTGAATTGACACTTACTCGTCGAGGAGCTATCCACTGTCTAATAATAGACTGAACCTGATTAATATGTAGACTATGTCGCCTTCGCTCTATCAAATCAGTTCCACAGTTTATGCATCTCAGAGATACAGATTTGTAAGAAGTCACTTCTTCTGTGTGCAGACTATCATGCGACACGCTTTGGTTTTGTTCAATGTCCATATTCAAGCCGTGGTTAGCGATGGAGCTAGTTTCGGGGTCCATATTACGTGAGTGTTGGTCATCGTTTACGCTATGTTCGGAGTCCATAATACAAAAGCCAGGGTCATCGTTTGAGCGAAATTCGGGGTCCGTAGATGTGCCGGGGTCATTGGAAAAAGATAAGTCGGAGTCCATAATGAATAAACAATCGTTGAAAGACAATCCACAATAAATCAACACTCAATGTAGGAATACAAAGCGAATGTAAAAATCAGTCTGTGACGTACCCATGTCAATTTGTACTTTTTTGTTTTGTTAGTGTTGCCATAGAAAAAATCATTAAAAAATCGATCTGTTTTCAGATATGATTACGTTTAACATTCTCCATATTTCAGTTTATAAAACGTTTAAATGACGAAACTAATTAAAACAAATATTTTTAATTTTTTTTTGTATTAAATATTTATAGTTGTATTAAGTAGAACTGCGAGATGATTCGATTTGACGCAATCGTTACTTGATATTGCTGGTAACACAAAACGTGGATCAATAAAGCAAATCAATAAAGATGCTTTAAAAATATTTTTTCAATAAAATACAAATATACACTCAAACAATAATAGAATGGCTAGCTAAAAAAAAAATATTTTTTTTCATGAACTTGTTTTTTTGATAGCAGCCAAAAATGGACATTGCCCTTTCTATTTCTAATATTTGTTTCATTTTGGTAATCTGAAATGAATCTGAAATTTATTAAATTTACGGTTATTTTCGGATAACAATGAACCGATTGCCTTAGTAACAATAATTATTTTTATTAAAATAAAGATCCCTCAATTAGAGGTCAATGATCTTGCCTATCTCTTCGAATTTCTATTGAGATAACAATAGCTACAGCATTTCTTTTCTTCTTTGCTTGTACCTTACATTCTAGACCCTACAACTTGGTCGACCTCTTTTTCTTGAGCACATTCTTGGCAATCATATTTTTTTAAATAATATCCAGGTGTTTATCTAAAATCAGTCGCTATTGATTATGAATTTTTAAAAAATGTCATATAGGAAAATTATTCTACTCAAACTAAATCAAACTGCGGTGTAAAAAGCCGCCGAGTGTCTTAAAATATTATAGTGTAATAATAACTCTAATAACCCCTTTTAATGGTCAAAACTAGTTATATGTGTAGTGAATTCCAAATACGACCTTCTAGACTCTTACTTCTTCATCACGTCCTGTTTTGAAGGTAATGTACAATATTTACCGAGTCGATTTCTTTGCACAAAGCCTACACATTGAATACCTTCCTTGGCAAAATAGTACATCAATAGTAAATGAAGTATGGAAATTATCATGGTAAAAATGTGATTACAATTTCGGGAAATTATTCTTGCAAGTTTTATGACTATGTGTGACACAACTCCTATACCGGGCTAATTACACTAACGATCTTCTTTTTCTTTATCAGAATAAATAATAAAGCGATATGAAAAACCTGTCAGTAAACATAAAACAAATAACTTGAAGCCCCATTTGTGCGGCTTGTTGCTAAGTATTGTTTCAAGAAAAGACCCGTTTTGGTGGAACACATCTGTTCATCAATGGAGAAACGTTGGGTAACTGGGTAAGTGTAAGTTGGGCATTGGACGAAGTTTATAAAGTCGGTCATGCTAGGGATGGTCTATAAGCAAATTTTATTGTCGTCTATAATTGCGATCTACAGCTTCTCTTCTTAACGACTAACAATAATCTGCTAACATAGCAGGACTCCATTTTCCTTGATTGCGCCGTTCCATGCTCGCTATGTCTTGATGGAAGCGCTCACCATGCTCGTCGCTAACGTTTCCCATATTTTGAGGTAAAAAATCTAAATGGGAATCCAAAATGTGTATTTTGAGGGACATGTAAAATGTACTAGCGTATAAGTTTTTAATCATTTCTTTGACAAGTGTTTTATAGTTTACAGTTCTAACATTTCCTAGAAAATTTGTAAATACTTGTACCATGGACATCCAAGCCTTTCTCTCTTGTATATTTAATTTACTGTTAAAAATATTGTCCTTGATCAACTGTCGTATTTGAGGTCCTATAAAAATACCTTCTTTTAAGTTTGCATCTGAAATTTTTGGAAACTTCGTTTTAAGAGATTTTACAAAGTATTTCATAATTCCTAATTTTAAATGTAAAGATGGAACAATACTATTTTGCTGTTGCACTAACGGAGGATGAAGAATGTTCTCTGATCCTGGAGTGAAACCTTTCCTAGGTGGCCAAACCTTTCTGATGTAATGATTTTCACTATCACGACTGTTCCCAAGGCACAAAAAGCAGCAGTATTTACCCAAAAGTATAGCAATATCGTTAAAATCAGCGCAGATCTTCCAAGAATATTTCTCATATTTTACTTTTTCCAGTAAAAGTTTTAAATTTTCATAGTTTTCTTTCAAGAATACCGCATGACCCAAGGGAATGGAATGGTATTTATTACCGTTGTGTAGTAATACTGCTTGTAAACTAATCTTAGACGAATCTATGAATAATCTCGAAGCTTGAGGGCATTAAATAGTCCATCAATGTTGTTACAATAAATCAGATCACTCTCATCACTAAAAAATGGCACAAGATCACTGTGGCGGTTTCGAAAAATAGTAATATATATACATTTTGCAGAACAGCAGCTTATAGTCAATTTACCCCGGGTCCGGGGTAGATTGGCTATATGCCCGGGGTAGGTAGACTTAAGTATCAATAAGCGACAAATTATGAGTAAAGCCAAATAATAAAACCTTTTTTTAGATGTAAATAAGTTTTTATGAAAAACAATTTGTATCAGGTACAAACATATATTATAAATCTTTCACAAAGCTTTCAACTCTTAGTTTTTAATTAAACATTTATTAGTTTTATTAATAAAACAGTTTTTAAATTAACTTATCTTACACTAAAAATCAAATACACATTTTTATTGCTCTAGTGAAACAACAGTGTTGATTAATTATAATAATGACTTGTTCTATCATAAAACTTACTTTAAACTAAACTCTTAATCAGTCTCATATTAATCTTCATATTCTTTAAAAAAAAACAGTCAACTTATCAGTCTTCAATATCAGAAGTACAATGTTTGCACTCGAAAAACAATAGATTACCCCTTACACATTTAGAATGAGCCCATAACTTACAAGTTATGCACTGAATCTATTGTTCGCCAGGAACACTATCGGCGTAGGATTCAGTGCACTCTAGACATATCGTGCTCTCTTCATCTGAATCCACATTACCGTCATTTTCATCGACGGTATCATCAGCAATTTCATTTATTTTATCCGTTTTTTTTACTGTATCCTTTCCTTTCCCTTTGCCCTTTCCTTTGCCCTTTCCTTTGCCCTTTCCTTTTCCTATTCTGTTTTTTATTTCTGTTTTTTTCTTCTTAAAATCTTCTCTTTTTTTTCATATCCATAAGATTTAATTTTTCTGGAGTGTCTGTATAAATAGTACTTTTACGTTTCCGAATATTTCTTCTATTTTCTAAAAGTGGCGCCGCTTTTGGAAAGGGTCTTATCTCTTCTAGTGTTGCTGTTGAACTTGAGGCCAAATTTAGATTGTGTATATTTGCTTCTGTAGGATTTACTTTTTCTGGTGTTTTGAGGTTTTCCCTCAGCTCAGAGCTATTTGCAGAATATAATGTCTCGTGTAAAAGAGAAGGTGATTCACAACCAGTGCTCAAAGATCTTGTAGGAGAGGGCATTGTGGTAGTGATCTGAATTATATTTACCGATGAACAATGCGCTGCCGGAGAGTGAATTTCGGTTTGTGTATGTTGACCAGGAATTGGAATCTCTTCGACAATAAGCAACCCGTTTCATCATTTGATGAAGGATTACCGCCAACATGTAGAGTGGGCATCGGCCTATCTGTCACATGAGAACCACTAAACTCGGAGTCAGGAAAAATGTTTTCATTCAATGGTGAAATCCCGGAAACTCTAAATCCTGATTGAATATTATCAATTGTAGCAGCCAATGGTAGTGAAGTTTTAAGTAGCTCCGGTATATCATAAATTGTAATAGCTTGGCCGGGGTTACTAGCCAGCCAGTTGTCACATGCTCGGTTGAAATACTTTTTCAATGGTCCGTACACAGACCTGTCTAGAGGTTGTAGCTTGTGGCTACAATGTGGAGGAAATGATAAAACGGTCACTCCATTTGTTTTAAAGTAATCCAGCACTTCAATTGATAAATGCGAATCATGGTTATCTAACAACAAAAGTACAGGTTTTTCTTGACTAGGTATACATGTTGCACGAAATGTTTGGCGTACTTTATAAAGTTCTCTTCCTTCATCCAGCCAGACGGATTAGCATCGCCTTCACATCCGATCGGGCCACCTTTTATAAAATGCGACTTGTAATGTACGCGGGGAAACACAAAAAATGGTGGAACCATATTTCCAAGAGCTGAAACAGCTACTGCAACTGTCACTAGTGTACCCCTCTCAGCAGATGTCATTTTACCTAGACTTCTAATACCACGACGAGCTATTACTCTATTAGGTACTTGCACAGTTGTCATACCTGTCTCATCGACGTTCCAGATATCACCAGGGCTTAGATTTAAACGTTGGTATACAGTAATTAAGTTAGCAAAGAACATACTGACGTTGTGTTTGTTGAATGATGTCGCTCTTGAAAGGCTTGTTGCTTGAGGTGTCCTGATAGATAAAGAAGGATGACGTTTGAGGAACGAGCCTAACCAATCTTCACCAGCTAACAATTTTATTCTCCAAGAATCAGGCATGGCTTTGTCACTTTTTATGGCGTACTGATACGCTAATTTTCGAGTCTCGTATGGTGTCAATCCAAAATATATATCAGCGGCTTTCTTCAAATAACATGCTAAAGCTTCTTCTTCTATGTTAGTGAAAACTTGCCTATTTCTTATATATCCCACTGAGTCCAAGGCTAGCTCTTCTCTCGTCAAGTTCGGATTACGTTCAAATTTCTCTTTTAGTTTAGTCACATAACGATGTAATGTCTTATAGGGAATGTCATATTGTTTTGAAATTTCATTAATACTTTTGTTCTCAAAAATTATTAGATGAAAAGCTCTTTCCATAACATGTTTGGGTGTATCAGCTCGTTCAGTCTTTCTTTTATAGGTTCTCATTGTACTGTAACAAAACAATTATAAAAATTTAATAAAAGGTTCATTTACAAGCTATTTTAAACACTAAATTTTATTGGGGTTGGTTGACTAACTATTTAACCAGCCCCGGAAGAAATTAGTCTACCAACCCCAAACACCATTTTTAACTTCAATGGCATGGCTAACCTAAACACTGCCATGAACTTAAGAAATAATACATGAACTATCATTTATATACCCTTATGAAACATTTTGACAAATAGGCAACGTTAACATAAAATTTGTAGGTATGGAATGAAAAAAGATGTAATGTGAAAATATTACTTACGTGATACGAAAACAAAGCACATGTCACTGCTCGAAAACGGCGTGCGTACGCGACGCGGTGCTCAGGACGATTGAGCGGGGGGCGAAGAGTGATGCGCGGCCACGCTGGGATGACGTAATACTAATGTCCTTGACGAGTTTTTGGCGGTTAGTCTACCTGCCCCTATAGTCAACCATCCCCGGTCTCCCCTAAAAGATTCCACAGCTTGAGACGAGAGCCAAGAAGCTCTGCTTGTGTTTCTGACAGGTCAAGGTCTCTAACCGAATCATTTAATTCGGGTTGAGTAATTAAATGAGGTTCAAATAAACGAGGAATAACGAAATCTGGATCTGTGGGGTCATCGTTTTCCGTATCATCTTCAGAATCGTTTGAAGACATTTTAGGAACTGGATGCTGTTCGTCGTGTATTTGTGGTCTTTGAGCTGATGAATTTTCAATGTAATTTTATTTTCTTTCTATACGAGTCTATACGAGTGTTAAGTCCTGCAGTTTAGTTAAATAGTTACAACAATACTGAATATACTGTTCAAACTAGGAGGAGTCCCCCGAGTACCGGACACTTAAGGTTTTTAAAGAAAAATAGTATTAAATAATCATTTTTTATTAAGTTGCTTCTTATTTAAAATAACTTTGTAATGTCAGGCATTAAACTAAATCAGCATAAACGATTAATAATTACTAATTAAGCACTAAAAGGAACTATTAATTGAACATAGTTTTTGGTATCATTGAAATTTGGCACACAGTACCGGACATGTTTAATTTCAAACCCCTATGATCGGACAACATTCAAAACTTAAACTTATAAATTCTTCTTATTACTAAATAATCAGTCGTAATACGTGAAACATTCTAAACTACTTATTCATCATAAACATTGAAATAAAACAGACAAATAAACATAAACATTGACAATCCAAGCATTTTAAGAGAAATTAAAATAATTTGCAATGATCACAAATATACGCATCTGAACACTCGGGGATATCAGCACAGGCCTCATGTGCCCAACCCTGACACAAGCCGCATTGGTTCCAGTCTTCATCATAGTCTTCACAACACACAATACAGGAATATTTCACTTGCTTATCTTCAATTGCTTGTTTAGCTTTTCTTTTCTTTATTTTAGTTTTGTCATTTGTCTTTTTTCTCTTCCTGCGGATTTCTTCTTTCTTCTTTTTTTCGGCGAATGTTTTCTAGCTTGTGCTCTTCTTGAGGCAGCATCTGGTAATGGTGAAATATTAAGAATGATTTTCCTTACATTAGTGACGTCTAATAATGGAGAACTAGGCTTTTTATTAAGACTTTCCGCTAGTAGACCTGATTTTCGGCTGGTAGAAGGTTGCAGTGATCTTGGAATGCTAATTTCCTCAGCTGAATCTTGTGTATTTGACTGCAAAACAGGTGGTGATGTAATAGTACAATCAGTAGCTCTGTCGTTTACTGGAACATCTTTTGAGTGAATTTCTTGTGTGGTTTCCAGCTATGGAACGGTGGTTGAAAGAGTATCAACATTGGCTGCAACATTAGTGGTTTCTGCCTCATTTGCTGCTTCATAGTCAAGAGGAATATTAGTTATATCGCTTGGCATATAATCCAGGTCTGTGAATATATTTTTGTCGAAAGGATGATCCTGTACATCTAAATCCCCTGCTATTTCATAGCGGGCAACTTTCTTAAATGCTTCTGCTACAAGACCGGCAATGTCATACTCAGTTAATCTGCCACCAGCATTAGCTCACATCCACATACCACAGCGCTCATTGTAAGCATTTTTAAAAGGTTTCATGAAAGAAAGATCTAAAGGTTGCAGTTGTGTGTTGTGTGCGGTGGGGTGCTGAGCAAGAATATGTAATTGTCTCTGCAGAAATTGATGACGTCTAAAGTCTTGTGTCTGCTATGCCCGTCTAGCACTAGTAGAATAGGCGATTCTTTTGCCGGTCTAGTAAATTTCACAAAATGTGACAACCACTTTAAAAATATTTCGTTGTTCAGCCATCCTTTAGGCTGAGCTACAGCGTCACTTTCCGGTGGTGCATTAATGATTAAACGGTAATTTATTCTTTGCCGAGAAAATATGAAATAGGGGGAATAAACTGTCCTGTGGCACTCATACAACACATTATAGTTACATTTTTTTCTCTTTCTGCTGACGTCAATTTCCCCACTTGCCGTATGTTTTTCTTTGCCATAACTTTTTCATGTTTCTGGACTGTGGTGACTCCAGTTTCGTCACAGTTATAAATATTTAATGTGCGGAAGTTATATTCATCCATGAGTTTTTCTAAATTTGCGAAGAAAATGTCAACTTGGTGTTTATTAAAAAACCAACAGCACGCATTAAGCTTGTGGATTCTGCAGTTCTTAGACTTATATCTGGATGTCTCTTTATGAAGTCATCATAAAAATGTTTGCCTGCCATTCTTTTTTCGTTGTTAAAACGATGCAGTAATTTAAGTTTCTCAGCTAAATCTAAGCAAGCTTTAAAAATTCTTTTTTAGACAATGGCATGCAACGGTCAACTAAGTCTTTGATATGACTTTCTAACAAGTCCTCGTACTCATCTGAAAACGTTTTCTTAAATCTTCCCAATACAGGTTTGAATACAGCCTCTTTACCTTCTTTCAATAATTTCACCTTATCAAACAAAGTGCTTTTAGGTACACTAAACCGCTCCGACGCTTCCCTTATTTATATATTTTGATTCATCACCTTGTCGACCGCTGATTTCAGATTTTCTGACTCCCATTCGCCCTTTTTTTTTCTTTTCCATGATGTCAAATAACCTGCAAAGATAGATAATAGCGATAGTAAGGCACTCTATTTCGTCAAAATAAATTTGTCCGGTAGTGGGAGATCTTTAAATGTCCGAATTTAGGGGTTAAACGTACCATAATTAAATTTCAATAATAATTAAATTTGCTATAACATCCAGTCCCAAAGTAATATTAATTTAAGTATACTCACCAATTAATAAATGGAAGCTATTACACACAATATATTCGCACTAATAAGTGATTTACAACGTGAGAAATGTTACTCGATGCTAGGGTTGCCAACTTTTTTTCCAAAAAAAAACGTATACAATCATTTGAAGAGGAAAAAAATAAAATATTTGAAAGAAAAAAGTACTTTTCAAGTTTTATGTTTTATTTGTCTTAAAAACGTATTTTTGTGTGCTTGTTTTGTTATTTTTAAATGTTTCAAAGCTTGTTTGACAATAATCATTTAAATTTAAATAAATAAACAATTCGTTTTTGATTAAATTTATTTACGCTCTATTTCTCTCTTCTCACTTGAGATTCATTACTGAAAAAAATCTTTCAGTGAAAGTGAAAGCTGAAGTGGCGGGAATAGAGAGTAAATAAGAAAGATTTTTTTTATATTTGGTAAGCTATCAGAATCATTTTTAAGAATATATGTATTGCCATTTGTCAACTGTACTTTTCTCCGAAAATTCTTTATCATTATTTGCAATTATTAATTAATAATTCTTTATCTTTAAGTGTGATTGTCTCAGAATATAAATTGTCCATTGTAATATTTAATCTGTCTTGTAATTTGGCTTTTATATTTACCATTTCAAAATGTTCAAATTTAATCTCATTTTTCAAAGACATGTTAGGAAGTATTGAAAGCCAATTATCTTCACTAAAATCAAACCATTTTGTCAAATAACTTATGCTCATATCAATAAAAAGTAAAAAATTACTGATAACTGTATGGAATGTTTCGTGTGATGACTTTTCAATTTTTTGCAATCTCATTTTTGTTTCATAACCACTTATCAGTTTTTCTTTGTTCTAATTCGTTTCTTAAATTACACATAATATTATAAACATCCAATATAGTTACCTGATTTCCTTCCAAACGTTTTATTATTTTATTAAAAATGTTCAGCATGTGGCTTATAAAGTGTAGATTAATTTCAACAACTTCCCCTTCTTGATCTCTTAGCTTTAATAATTCTTGTATAATTCTTGGACAATCATCACTTAAACTTATAAAATAATTACATATTGGTTCCCAATTATGCAAAAGGGTGTCAATGGCTGGAAGTAAAGATAACCAGCGAGTGCCAATATGACGTTTAATTTCGTGAAATTCTCCATCAACCACAGAATACGATATTTTTAATTCATCTCTTCTACAAGCAGATACAGAAAAATGACTATATATTTTTAAAATAATATTTTCTATGTCACAAATCAAGTAGCCCATAGCATGTCTCACAGTATTATGCACAATGTGTGCATGACAATTGCCTTTTATTAGATGTGGCACTTCTTTTTTAATATTTGTGAACAAAGAATGATGTATGTCAAAATCAAAATTGGCATTGCAATTGTCTGCACTGAGTCCTGATACTTGATTGAATGACAGATTGTAAGAGTCCATAGACTTCTTAATGGCTTCTAACATGCCATCCGCCGATTCATTTGAATTTTCGTAAAAATCTAACAGTTTATTTTGGATCCCTTCATTTATTGAAAAATATATTGCCACTACAAGTGGAAATAATTTGAATATTTTATTTGATGCATCTGTTTTGGAGACAGGAACAACACATTATCATTTAAAAGTCAATTATGACATTTTCCACAGAATAGGGACTTAATACTTCTTTACTAAAGCTTCCATTTAGTTCTTGCCAGCGATTTTATTGCTATTTTGGAATAAACATATAAAAGTTTTGCTTAATTCATGCAGGTCATAACTATTTAAGGTAAATTATTTTCACAGTGTGAAAAGGTTATGCTAATTCCGCTGCCTGTTAATATTGTATCCTCACTAATCCTGGACAATTAGTATTTGGTGTAAGGACTTTTGTAATGACCAGATGGTTCTCTTCATTTCAGCTTTAATTTCATATACTTTGAGTTTTTTGATGTTAATTTAACTAAGTAATGAATTAAATCTATAGAAAGAAAGAAAACAGAAAGAAAAACTGCCACCAGACATCTAAATCATCAACCATTTCAAAAAAATAATACGAATCATAAATAATGAATATAAATTATGCTTCAATTGAAAATATATTGGCAAAATTTAGAAAATATCAGAAAAAACAATATTTTATCCAAAACAAACTTAAGTAAATTATAGGAGAATATAAAAACATTTTTATTTTACTTCAGACAAATTAGAATGAAAATATTATCTTTTTAATATTTAAAAATAAATTACCAATTAAATAAAATAGCTTCTACCCATGCTTAAAATTGTAAGCAAGAAAAATTTATTGATTATCATCACCTTTGGGATTAAAAATAAATAAAGGCAAAATTATTAAGGTAACCTAAATTCAATATGTAAAACAATAAGTACTCAAAGAACAACACCAAACCATCACCTAAACAACTGGCCACTCATTTGTTTACAAGTGAAAATAGTGAATTTTAATGTAAATTATAGATTTTATATAGGTTAGTTTATTAACTTTTAGTTAGGTAAAAGTATTAACTTTTTAATGTAAAAAAGAGTTAAGAATTAGTTTAGGTAGGGTGTTAAAACTGTTAAATAACGTAGGAAAGAAAAGAAATAGGACATATTATTAACAAAACATCCTGTCCAATGCCAGCTGAAACTGATTGTAAAGTCACGCGCAGATATTACATCTTGCGTTATTTTTTTTGACCGATTCACTTGTTAGCCGTCGTATGTTTTTTTTCCCATCAGTTTTACTTTGTAAGACTTGGTCATTTTAGCTTTTTAGCAGTCACTGGTGTTTTCATTCTCAGGGGGGAAACTGACTTCGTCATTTTAAGCATTGTTTTCTTTAATAATAGGTGAATTAAAAACAAAAACAAAATCGAAGAAAACAACGTACAATTTCAAATTTTCAAAAAACAATAATATCGATAAGTCGATATACAATATATGGACGTCACATCTGTCACTGTCCACATTCACACACATCAGAATGACATCTAGCATTTCGTATAGTAATTAAAATCGTTGCATAATCGTTAGTGCCGATTTAAATATTAGGTAACCAACTATTTCAGGATTTTGCACAGCAAAGTAAAGGTTGAAAATAAAGTATTTTCACATAATTTATTGGTATGCAAAAGTATAAAGTATAATACCAAAATACAGAAGATACGTTATTATATAAGTAGGTTGCAACTATACTCGATGCAGCGGTCTCGCGCGGGACCATAACGTAAGTGTGATCTGTGCGCCGCGTCGGACGAAAATGGCGGCCGCCCACGCGTCGGGAAAGCTTAAAACGTCAAGGCCATGAGGTACTCATGAGAAAACATCGAGCGAGAGCGCGAAAACGTGTTTTGTACGGGGTTTTGTCCGGTACTATTTGCTGTCCGGCGCTAGGGGAATCATCCTACTTATTTGCAACCAAATTTAAACAATTTACGGGTTTAAAAAATGCTGTTTTGGGTTCATACACTTTACACTCGTTACAGATAAAAACGCTCAACAAAGTAAATGGCCGTGTGTTTGTTAAAAAAAGTTATCTGCGCTACGAAACAGTTTCAACTATTTCTCAGTTAAAGTCGAAACTAAGCAATTTTAAAATGTACATATTCGGTTCTTGAATACGTATCAAGATTATCGAAGTATATACTAAGTAGTGTTGGGCAAAAACCGTGTTGACTAGTGTAATATATTTATAGTGAGTCGTATTTTTTTAAAAATTATTGACAGGCATCGCTTTTATTATTGCCTCAAAGCTATGCTTGTTAGCCCAATATCTACGTACACTAGGAGAATGGTAAACAATTCAACCAATTTTAAATCTGTTCGATTTGAACATTATTTCAATAGATATATTTAGTAATTTGCGGAAAAAAAAATACCTTCTGATAAATACTAGTGATGTAACGAATATTCGCATTCGCATTCAAAAATGACATTCTTATTAAACTATAAATATAAGAATTTGTCATAATTATTTCTTTAACTTTAATAAAGCTTAAAAATGATATTCTTATTAAACAGTGCTATTAATAAACAAAGTATAAAAATTATACCAAATATAAACACGCTATAATTGCAAAAATACGATATAATTTATATTTATATATTTATCGTTATAATTTACACTTAGTATAAAAAATCCTGTGCAAAAGTTATGTCATCGTTATATCATCCCTCACTCTAGTTTAGGTTCAGTATAGTGTCACTTCATTTGAATTCCCCGGAAACAAAAAAATAATAGTATTTACGGTGGAGTTTGAGCTAATAGTTAAATTAATATTAACGTTTATTAGTGTCTTAAATAAATAGTTAAATAAAATGACCGTAAGAGCAGTAAGAGATGTAGAAGAAAGCAGTGAAATGATAAATCAAATACAACAACTTACTAGACAATAAAAGTATTTGAAACTAAAAGAAATCCTTTTAACATCTACAATGACGAAGAGTATTAAAATAAAGGAAGATAATTTTAACAGGGACGATTTAGATATTACTTTGACTGGACCATCTATCATAAGTTTGCCACATACATTGCGAGGGGCTGCAGTTAGAGCTATGTTTATTGAAAACGATTTTTGAAGTTAGTATTAAATAAAGTCCATTTAGTATAGAAAATAATTTTATTTATTTGAAGCCAATTTTTTTCTAGGATTGTTTGTTGTAATTTTAAATTAGTCATAATCTCTTCATGTTCTTCTGCTGAATGCTGAATCACTTGTGCTAAATGTTTTACTCGAAGTTTTTTTGCAATCTCTTTTTGCAATCTTTCACTCCCTAACAATCTAAAGTGATGCACATCATCGTAAAAGGCTTTGGTAAAGTTGTAAGTTGAATTGATGTTGCTTTGATGCCTGCAATAGATAATATCACATATTTAATGCACATAATACTTGATTAAACTTACAGGTGTTTTTTTTACAGATCTCTTTGGAGTTTTGAGAAGTAAAAAAATTGCATTGTTATATAAAAAACAACTAATTAGTTAGAAACACTCAAATAAACAATATACTAATTATTAATATGTTTGTTACTGTACTATATCATTTTTAATTTCATTGGTTATAAAATCACTTTCTTCTTAGTTAATAGTATTCTGGGAATGAAATAATATAGTACAATTTTTGTATAATTACAAAAGTCATAATCAAGATAACTAACTCAAAGTAATCATAATAACATTGATTAACCTTAGCGATGTTTTAATCAACTTTGGTGATTGTGATTTAAAAAACTTCCTAAACTAGATCAGACAAAAATCAAGTTAGATTTGCACACTGCTATATCACAAGCCGAAATACGTAACCTTCAAAGATTAGAAGAAATGAATGTGCCTCAACAGATTATTTCTCACACATCACAAATGGCACAACCGATCTTACTTCATAACACTGACGAAGTAAATATCTCATCATATTATAGCACTGTAAACTTTAGTGATATGTGATTTTATTTTTGCCTCATAAATATTGTACTTTAAGTGGTCGATCACAGGGTGGATCAAAATCAAGTATTGCATTACTATAAAAAAAACTAATCAGGGGTTGTCCATTAATCACGTGATCTTTTTTTAGCATTTTTTAACCCCCCCCTCCCCCATTGATGATACGTAGTGAGGTTTAAGACCATCACCCCTCCCCCTTCTCAACATCACGAGTATTTTTAGTACCTACAACGAATCTTAAAATTTTCTGAATATTATCTTAATTTAAATACAGGTATAAACTATAATCTTATTTTATTCTGAAATTAAGGACCATAATAAAAATGTCTACACCAGGTTGCAAGTTTTTTTTTTATTGTCATAACAATAATAATAAACGAAGAGTTTAATCATAGGAAAAACATATATTGTACTAGTACATAAATATATTTAATGTATATTGTCCTCGGACCATGGATTAGCAAGACATTCTTCAACATTAACAACTGGATAAGCATCTTGCAGGTCAGTTGTTGGCACTGTGCTTTGTTGAAAATCAACATCGGTCATCAAGCCACTCAGTGTCATCATTTTCGCGCACAACGCAGAGAATTTCTTTCGATCTGCCGATTGATCGTCGCGTGAGGATGCGTGAAGGACGAACATTGTGCATCTCTACACTATTACTGCTCGGATTAGGTTGCTTGTGACATGAATTTACATGTTCCTTAACTTTCTTCTTTGTACAGAAGTACAATCCACACCACTGGCACGTCCGATACAAAAGTTGCCGACGATCCTTTTGCAGACTAGGGCAATACAGGTCATACGGCAATTTGTTAAAGCCCTCATGCGTTGGGGTGATTCCAAGAGACCGACGCAGAAGAAATGTAGCAAACGTCTTGCCATCATGCTCTTGAGGCTTCGGAATACATAGACCACTAGACGATTGCAAAATTGGGTAAGGAGGTATAACGAAGCGTTCAGGAAGAATAGATCGAAGAGAACTCCGCAAATCTCCACAGCAAGCGTGGTCATCGCACTTCACTACCTGGTAATAATAATAAGACATCTTAATCATATTAGATAAGAAAAGTAAATGATAAAATAATAATAAATGAGATTTTACTAAAGTACCTGAAGCAAATACTGGCTCTCTCGCACATGCTCGCTATACCACTGCAGAGAAGGCAAGTCTGGAACAAAGCTTTCAGCAGTGTCATCGGGCTCGAGGTACTCTACTACGACGTCATGGCCGTCGATAACCATATTATTCCATACTTCTGTGAGAACTTCTCCAGCCTTCTGAAAGTTCATTTTTTTGAGATCATGATCTTTTGTTTTCCTTTGTTTATCCAAATGAGTTCAATAAGAATCATGCGGAAGTATGAGTCCAGATAATTCCCGGCTTAAAGGCGCCATTCTCAACACGGTTGAATGCGGTTCTGCCGGGTTCATTCGTAAAAATGAATATTGCATCTAAATCATGCTTGACATAGTGGTGTATGGCATGGGAAATAACCTTTGGATATCTCGGGTTTTCATCGGGTCCTCCATCAGATGAAATCTGAACAACTGGTTTCAGGCGTCCTTCTTCATCCCGCATAATTTCCTTGAAATTGTTGAGTGTAGCAAGCTTATTGAAGTCCACAGCATGAGTAGAAGCTGTCGAAGAGGAATGTTTGCCACTTCTAATCGCCACGTATGTTGGCCCTGAATAAGTAATTGCTTCAGCACGGCGCATATCATTTCCTTTTATGATGCACCCAGCATATACACTAGGGATCAATTTGTGCCTTGTAGCAATCACCCAATCATGATCAGGCAATGAGACACGATATTCGACATGCATCAGGAGAGGAGTTTGTTTATTTGCCGCTGTCAAACCTATAGGTACCCGGGCTTTATCATCTTGGGACAAAAAAATCACTTGTTTTGGCCCGAGAATAGATGCCAGCGTTTCCAAGGATCTTATTGTGGCGACACAAAAATGTTGATCGACATGAGCCTTATGGTGATCTGCCTCAGGGCGACTCAATTTGACAGGCACAGTGACTACATGCCTTTTACCCTCCAAGGTGGTATAATTTCTAGGGAGCAATCGAAGATACGTGCCACTCTTCGAAATTTGAAATCCGTGCTTCTTTAGCTTTTCATGGAGGTCAGTAAGTGTTCGGCAACTGCGAACAATTTCTGAGCGACGCCGTTCCTCCGCAGCAAACATAGCCAAATCGACGATAGTTTTTAGCAATTGCGGTTGTTGCTCTTCTAGGCGTGGGCGACCTGGGGCAGAACGCGCCTTAAGAAGATCAGCTACAATCGGACTCTGATTGCAAGCAAGTTTAATCTTTGATTTTATTGATAATCTATGTGACTGGGAGTGACGCATATGTTGCTCTTTCTTCCGTAGTTCTTTTGTGCATTTATCAATTTCTCGGCGCAGTTTCGTCACATCACGTGTCTCATTTTCAGTGGCGCCCAGAAAATCCCTACGACAAACAGCTAAGTCCAATTCCATTTGAAGAAGAGAAATCGGATTCTTCAACTTATCCTGTGCTGGAGTAGCACGTACAGGCTGCAGTATAGAGCTGCTTGCACTTGGTGTATCGGGTGAATTCTCGTCGCTACAATCCAAATCTTCACCTTTACGTTTCCGAGCACCTGGAATGACCGACATTTAAACAACAAGAAAACATTGAAATTATGTTTATAAACTAAATTACTAATTCTTATTTAGAATTATAATAATACTAGCTTTTTGCCCGCGACTTCGTTCGCGTGGACTTCAAGGTTATATGACGCTTGGAAAAATTTCGCGCATTAAAAAAAATTGGAAAAAAAATTTTGACGTCGAAAGCGTACCAGACAGACAGACTTTCGCATTTATAAGATTAGTAGGAATAAATAATTGACTGCTTAAATAATAATTGATATTGTGAATTTGGGATGTTTCATTACTTGTTGAGGTGCTTTTAGTTGTGACATTGCCTTCGTCAGTAATTTCGGTACCGATCGGTGAGACGCATATCGCAGGCGTAGGAAGTTTTACAGGATTTGGCTCATTGGATGTCATTGGCAAAACAGACATTTTTTCGCTGGCATTCTGAAAATTAATAATTTAATTATTATCGTGTAAGTAAAGATAATATCGTGCAAATTATATTATATTATAAATTAACCATCTCCAGTAATTTAATTTTTTCTTTTATTAAAATAAGAGTTCGAAACGGCACACAAACCATGCACAATCCTCGTATTTTCACTAGAATAATGTGTATGTAAATATATGTAGGTATGCAATATCATACTGCCACCGTTCATTAGTAGGCAAATTTTTCAGTTCAATAGCATGATCCATAAATAGTTTTAAGTTTTCACAAAGCGACAAGATATTAATATATAAACAAGCGCAAGCAACAAGCTTTTTGAATATTCGCAAGCTCATCTTAAGCTGCAGTTGAATGATGAAAATGAGTTGCCATTTTTTTACATTTTGCTATGGCAGCTACAACGGCTTCTTGAGCTTTCATAGCTTCTTTTAACATATTTTGAATTTTATATGAAATACAGTCAATATGTGTTTATTCCTATTTGTGCCGCCCCCTGCGATGACCCCCGCGCGGGTTGTCGTAAAAGTCTTGTGCGAACTCCCGGCGCGAGCGGTCGGTAGTAGTAGTTGTCGAGTTGTAGTAAAGGGGGCACGTGAGACGGCCGACGCGAGCGCACGTCCTTCCTGAATCTAATATTAATTAGCGGTGTGATTTTCCCTCAGCCTTATTTGATTTCCCTTTTGTGTATTCCCTCTTGATATTGAACCTGACAAAGACAAACCTACAAAAGATAATAGTGAAAGTAACCCTAAGTGAAGAAGACTAATGTGAAACATTCCTTGGCGGCCGGGAACAATCAGTGTTTGTGTTGTGAATTATGAAGATAAGGTACTGTACAATTTCTATTATCCTAAGACCGACTATAAGGTACATAATTAATAAATAAGCTACCCCTCAGCACGCTTCCACAAATGCGGCACACCCTACCTTATATTATTCAATATACATTTTCTGTAGCAGGGCGTGGTTTCACTATATACTATATACATTTTTTGGTAGCAGAACGCAGTTTATTATATTCATTAAATACTACTATATACATTTTCTGGTAGCAGAGCGTGGTTTTCATCCCTCTGGGCCCCCTTAATTATAGCGTAGTTTAATCCCTCTGAGTCCCCCTGATTATAGCGTAGTTTCATGCCCCTGAGTCCCTTTCATTACAGTGTTATTTTCCCGTTTTGGTATTTTGGCTCTTAATTTGGTACCTAACGCATAATTACAATATAATTTGATTTCCTAACCTTTTAAAACGTGTTCGCCTCGAGTTGTTTAAAATATAACGCAGTCGTGGGTAGAATCATATCGTCGCGCGCTCGCCTTGCCGCATACTACGCGTTTCATTCGAGTATGCTCGTGAATTATATTTTATTAAAAAATAATATTATATGAAATTTTTATACATATAATATTGAATATATAATTGTGTAGGGTGAATGTATAATGTGTAAAATATATAAATAAATATTGAATATAATTTTATATATTAAATATAAAATATAATAAATACACATATGTAATATGATTACATATATTTTATAATATTACGCCTATACGTTATTACCTATCCCGTTTTAAATTATAATTGAAGTTAGTTAAAATATTTTAATATAATTTCCTTAAAAAACTAACTTACTTTAAAATATTATCCCTACACTTTTATTGTTACCCTTTTTCCTTTTATTTTTATTTAAATGAAGTTTAAGCCTTAATTGTAGTCATATTGTATATCATATTATTTTGTTGTATTGCGATATATGTAGATGCGACGCGTCCCTGAACTTGACCGTAACTGGTTTCTTATCTCGCCAGATGTTGTGGATTCATTGTTTATTACGAGTTTATTATTTTTTTTAATATTTTAGTTGAGTTATTTGTTTACTTGATTTCTGATTTCGCCCGTTGGTAGTGGGTTCATTGTTTATTACGAGTTTATTATTTTTTTTTAATATTTTAGTTGAGTTATTTGTTTACTTGATTTCTGATTTCGCCCGTTGGTAGTGGGTTCATTGTTTATTACGAGTTTATTATTTTTTTTTAATATTTTAGTTGAGTTATTTGTTTACTTGATTTCTGATCTCGCCCGTTGGTAGTGGGTTCATTGTTTATTACGCGTTTATTAATTTTTTTAATATTTTAGTTCAGTTATTAGTTTACTTGATAATTTAAAATGGCTACTCATGATGAAACAGTAAAATGTTCCTTATATACGGAAAGCGCAGAATATAGAAAAAATATAGGTGTGGTACGCTTTGTTTCCGATTGGATTGCCGATACCTCGGAACTTCTTGGCACTTCTGAAATACCTAGATTATTAGTTAGGTTCAAGGATTTAGATTCTCATTGTAATTTATTTGTAAACGCGTCCTCAGTGCTCCTGGGTGGGTTAGACCCGGCTATCGATTACCAAGAAATTAGTTATGTAAAAAAAGAAGTACGTTTAGTAAATAAGAAAATAGACGACCTCCGGGTGCGTCAGTTAGAGTTGTGCCCACCTGCTCCCGTAGTTGATCCTGTTATGGCCAGTACACCCGTAAGAATGAGTAGTAAAAATATTACTGAGCGAACTCTTTATAATAGATTACCTGATTTACCTATCCCTAAGTTTGATGGACGTCCTGACTCCTGGATAAGTTTTATTGATCAGTTTGACAGTGTAGTAGATTCCCAACACCATTTAACCCCCACAATGAAATTACAGTACTTGGTTGGATCCTTAGCAGATGAACCTAAGCGGTTGTTGCTACATTTAAAAATTGAAGAAGGCAACTATGAAGTTGCTCGTGAGTTGTTGAAACAGCGGTATCACAATACACATGTTCTTGCTGATACCTACATAACCCAGATACTTACCCTGCCGGAGATTTCGAATAAATTTACAGGTTTGCGCGCGGCCTTTTTGAACCCCTTGTTAACTGCCTATCGCTGTTTAGAACGTTTAGAGTTACCCGTCTCCTCATGGTCTTATATGTTAGTACATATATGTTTGACTAAGCTTCCCTCTGATTTGAAATCCCGTTTTGAGCGTTGTTATGGCGGTGACGCTAATGAATTACCTACCTTTAAAAATCTTACTACTTTTTTGGAAGACGAATGTCGTCACCATGACAACGTTGGCAACACCTCCCTTGTAGATTCTAACCTGACGAAATTTAAAAGTACTGTACCTAAACATACTTACTTTGCGGCTCCTCCCTCCCCTATATTAGATAATAGACAAAAAATGTTAAAAATAAAAAATGTTATAAATAATAGTAAAAAATGTTACCTGTGTGCTTCCTCTTCCCATTACCTCCGTGAATGTCCCGAATTTAGAGCTATGAATCCTAGAGATAGATCGGGATTTGTAAAACATTCCCGGTTATGTTATAGGTGTTTGGACAAACATTCAATTCTTATGTGCAAGCGGGACTACAAATGTTCAACCTGCGGTCGCTCGTCCCATCACACTATGCTATGTTTTAATGATTCCCGTAACCCAATGTATCCTACCTCATCCAATCGTACTTATAATTGTAATTCCAAATTTAATAGACGCAATAATCCGCGTACCCGTCCTGCTTCTACCCGCGGTCCCCATATGGGCGGGGGCCAGCATAAGAAATATTCCCCTTCGCAACTCCAGCGCTCCCCCCAACGACATTCCCAGAGAGCTTCTCCCCCCAGAGAAAATGCTCCGCCCCAACCTAGACAGGTTGAAAATATTATAAGATATCGTGATAATTCCTATAATAGAGAAGATAGACCCACATAGCTAGATACTTGTATTACTCCCCCTTCCCCTTGCCTGAATATCTCACCCAATTCCCTTATATTATTGCCTACTGTCAAATTACACGTTAAAACTGCTAGTGGCTATTTTATTGAAGCGCGTGCCTTATGTGATACCGGTGCCCAGGGTTGCCTCATTACAACCGATCTTGTTGTTAATTACCTCAATTTGACCATCTCCCCCTCCTGTGCCCCTGTACGTGGCATAGGTAATATTCCTTTAGTGGTTTCCCGTGGTTCTATTTCCCTGTGTTTTAAACCTTTGTATAATTCCTTCCCTGAGGTGTCAACCTCTGCTATGGTTATAGATGTGATTGCCGGTACGCATCCTGAGTGTGAGTTCCCTGAGTCTGTGTTTTTTCCTAATAGTGATTTTTCCCTTGCTGACCCTACCTATAATAAGCCTGGCCCGATAGATATACTATTGGGTGCTGACGTATTCGGCGCGCTTTTATTACAAGATAAAATATTTAACTTTAACGGCCTTACTGCTTTATCTACAATTTTTGGTTATATTGTTTGCGGTCCAGTCGCTGCCGATTATGGTGAATTAGAGCCCCCCATGACTGGAATATCCTTATCCCGTCTCATCGAGAAATTCTGGAAGGTTGAAGAGACCCCTCAAACCATGATTGCTTACCCCTTAGAAAACGATGGTGAAATTTATAAATAAAACCTGAAACTTACTCGTTGAGCTATCTGTATCCTTATCGCGTTAGCGCGTAGCGTTTCCTTGCGGTCTTCCCTAAGACGACTCTCACTCTTTCTTGACAAAGAAGGAATCATCAGAGTCGGTGGTCGTTTATGAAACTCCTTTAACATTCGAGGAATTAACTACAATTTTTGCTAAAATTGAAGCGGTATTAAATTCCCGGCCGTTATGTCCCTTATCTAATGACGAAACGATCTAGAAATTTTGACGCCTGGTCATTTTTTGATTGGCCAACCTCTTAGTGCTTTGCCAGAGTATCCCTATAACAATGTAAAAATTAATCGTTTAACCCGTTTTCAAGTAGTGCAACAGATAACTCAACATTTTTGGTCGCGGTGGCAGTTAGAGTACCTATACACTCTGCAGACTAGGCAGAAGTGGACTGATCCAGTGAATCCTCCAACAGTAGGTGAGCTAGTCCTCATCAAAGATGATAATTTACCCCCTTTACAGTGGCGACGTGGTCGCATTTCCCAAATTTATCCTGGTAAAGATAGTGTTGTGCGTGTGGTCGATGTTAAGACATCGACAGGTATCCTAAAGAGAGCCTTAACCAAATTAGTTCGCCTACCTATTAGTTAGCTACTCCCATTTTCTCGTAAACATTAGATGTTTAGGGCGGGGGCTATGTTTATTCCTATTTGTGCCGCCCCCTGCGATGACCCCCGCGCGGGTTGTCGTAAAAGTCTTGTGCGAACTCCCGGCGCGAGCGGTCGGTAGTAGTAGTTGTCGAGTTGTAGTAAAGGGGGCACGTGAGACGGCCGACGCGAGCGCACGTCCTTCCTGAATCTAATATTAATTAGCGGTGTGATTTTCCCTCAGCCTTATTTGATTTCCCTTTTGTGTATTCCCTCTTGATATTGAACCTGACAAAGACAAACCTACAAAAGATAATAGTGAAAGTAACCCTAAGTGAAGAAGACTAATGTGAAACATTCCTTGGCGGCCGGGAACAATCAGTGTTTGTGTTGTGAATTATGAAGATAAGGTACTGTACAATTTCTATTATCCTAAGACCGACTATAAGGTACATAATTAATAAATAAGCTACCCCTCAGCACGCTTCCACAAATGCGGCACACCCTACCTTATATTATTCAATATACATTTTCTGTAGCAGGGCGTGGTTTCACTATATACTATATACATTTTTTGGTAGCAGAACGCAGTTTATTATATTCATTAAATACTACTATATACAATATGTTTAATATTTAATAAGTTAACACCTTTTTTCATGTTTGCACCTGCATTGCGAACTACACATTGCACTTTTTCTTTAGGTATCTCCCACATTGACAAGATTACGTCACGTTTATAAGCAACATTTTCACCAGTGTGGCGGCTATCATTGAACACTTTTGCTTTTAATATAATAATTCAGCAAGTTAAGCTCAGCAGTGAAACTCCAGAACAATTATCGGACCAAATTTTCTAAATGTTCCTAGCGAATGAAAACTTGACGAAGGATTTCAGCAAATGGAGTATTTGCTGACTTACTTTACCATACAATTTATCGCAGATAAATGAAGTGAAATACTGGCGAGATTTTAATTCATAGTATGGACGTAAATGCTTCACAAGTCGTATAAATCCAACACTTTCCACGAAACTAAATGGCATGTCTTCCAACGTAATGATTTCACTTATCATGTATCAACTGTTATAGACTTCCAAGATTTACTATTCCATTGTTTCGTTTTATCGACACATTCTTGAAGCGATATCTGTTTCATGTCGTATTTATTATTTTGACGGAAAGATGAAGCATTTTCATATGTTTTAGATATACAGTATTTTCGTTTTTCACATTTTTGTAAATTGAAATACTCGGTTTCAAGTGACTCCGCGTAGCCGTTGTAGTTCTACCTTTTCTAGAATATTCTTTGTTACACAACGTGCATTTAGCTCGTTCAGTATCACAAAGTATAAAATAACTCCTTATTGCACTAGAATTTGATTTACTCATCTTAATAAATCCACATCTTACAATATCCACATCTATCTAAGATTCTGTGGTTTACAAAAAGACCGGCTTGAGTGGAATGACATTTGACTTTTTGTTCAACGTGCTATCTTGTCAAAGACAATTAGCGCCAAATTTATAAAAAGTTACTGAATATTCGTATTCGCTTTCGCGAACGTCGGTAGCAAATATTCGCATTCGCATTCGCTAATGTTAAAAAAATGACATTCGTTACATCACTAATAAATACACTAATTATAAACTTAATTTTTATTTCTTTTTTTATAAATTTCATGTGCTTGTATTTTAACAAGGTCATTCTTATTGAAGGTTATTTTTCATTTAAAATTTTATTTGCTCCTTTACACCAACTGTGTGTAATCAATTTAATAGCAAGATTATTAATCAGCTCAATCAACATGTCTTTATGAACAGTACAAGTTATAACATTATAAACATATGCACAATTTATCAGATATCTCATGTTTCTATCTAATAAATTAGACTAGTGATAATTTCATAAACATACAACAATAATATGATAAATTATAAATGCCATTCATTAAATTGTTAATTCGTTTAGATTATTAAAATCACTTGCATGAAATAGAGATTTCTTTGTATCGACTTATCGACTTCATAATTAAAAGACTGATAATCTACAAAAATCATTCATGAAACTATAAAAATATCTAAATATTTAAGTTTTAATTTTTTTTATTACATATTCAGTTAGATATTTTTTAGACTCATTATAAATTAAACAATATTATTTTTTATTTCTTCCATTGCCATTAATAAATCATCTACTTCACATTCAAAATCAGTATTTTTAGACTCACCAGATTTATTATGAATCAAATCAATCAAATCTACTACTGATGGAAAGGATTTGTTGCTATCATTTTCACAATTAGCTTTAGAGCTGTATCGAATATACAGAAATAAAATTATTAATCAACAAAGTTTTACAAACACCATTACTTCTTAGATTCGTAGATTCCTAGTTTGGCAAGATGGGCAAGCGGCACAGAGGTGTAAAAGTTGTCAAGATATATAATATGATTTATATGCCTTGGTACACGTCTGGATAGCCGGATACCAACATTTCCTACTGGCCCAAAATCTGGCTCATCTTGAAACCGCTCATTCTCTTGACCAGTGTATATATCATAATTACGAGCATAGCCTTTTACACTGCACATTGCATATAATTTGAATCCCCACCTGCGTGGTTTATTTGGTAGGAACTTGTAACACACATCTGCTCATCAATTGATATTGAATAGCCTTTGCTCCATAGAAACTGATGCAAATTTTTCATTGAGATGGTTAATTATGGGCCTTATCTTATGGAGTCTATCATGTTGGGGTGTTCCCTTTAAAAATCTTTTTCATTGATTGATTGGTTCAAAACCTACAGTATTAGATCAGTAAAGCTGGACTTTGGGATATTTTATGACTGACATAAATATCAGGATTGCAATGAACTTTCTTAGTTCATTTACAGTCAACTTCAAGGGTTTGGTCACATTTTTTTGAACAGAGTAAAGATTAGATTCTTCCACTATCTTCTCAAGCATTTCAGATGTTAGAAAATATGAAAAAATACTATACGGAGTACCCGTAGCAGCTTGATCCCTCAGTTCTGGTGGGTAAGAAGTGCTGCCAAGAAAAGCAGTCTGGTCAGAATTCAAGACTAACTGTTTTTCCTTTCAAACATGGCCTTTTACAGTTGCTCGGCGACTGGCTTGGTTTGCGGAGAGAAATGGATTCAGAAGCACTTCTCCGTCTACAAGGGTTTCATTTATCAATGGTGGGTCGTCTGCCATAAGCGGATCATCACTATACTCATCGTGTTCCTCCTTTATCAAACACTCAAGACTATGATGTAAACCTTCTCTATTTTCATTAGAAATACAAAATCCGAAATGCTATTGTCCTAAACAATTACTGTGCCGAAGAGAAGATGAATTATCACAATAAAATAAAAAATAATGCATTATTTATCTTCAAAAATCAATTATTTATTCCAAAAGTTACGAAATTTCCGACATTCAATACTTTGTGAATGTCTAACTGACATTTGACAGGCGCGAAAGAAAAAAGGTGCTGCCACTTGATAAAAAATATTGTGCTATATAATAATGATTTGGTAGCCAAGTTATTGGTATGTTGCAGTTTTACGTCAATATGCATTTAAAGGATAAATGATAATAATATTAAAGCCCCTAGCAATAAAGCAAAAAATATTTCATAATAATGATTTATCAATAAAAAATATCTTTTTGTTAACCTACATAATGAAGCATAATATTATATTTACTCGATAAAAAAATTAAGGCACTTAGTGCTTAGTAGTAGTATCTAGTAGATACCCTCTGGCTAAACACTTGTGTTGCATATTTAACTTTCATTTTAAGATTTTTTTCGTTTAGAACATGCAATTCTGTAAACTTATTTACAAACCTTATTTCATCTTCTCCTTGGACTACCTCTAATAACATTTTCAAATGTTCCCATTTTGCCCACATGTTTTTCCTATTATGTAAAAACCTTGCATTTTTAAGTCATAAATTATTTCTTATCCCTTTGAAAAGGTATCTAATAGGGGAAAGATTTTATCGTTGCCAATTTCGAAGCCATTTGAAGTACAATCCTTCCCCCTCTCTAAAATATTTTTCTCTGGTTAACAAATTCCTTAAATCTAATTTGCCTTAGTGGTTACCTTTACAAAATGTGAAAGAAATGGGCTGTTTACATTTACTTTTTATACCCTTCATCATAAACACAAGTGCATGGTCAGCCAGACATCTTTTATTTTGGTGTCCCAAGTCTTCAAAGCCAATTATCTTTCCTTGTGATGAAATGATGCCAATGCAATTTCATCAAATACAATATTAACTAATCTTTAACTAATCTAATAATATTGAGAGAAGTGTTAAATGTTGAGTAATAATTTCTATATGACAATTAGAAATTTAAGTCATAACCTTGCAGGAGAATGCAAGGTTCTTTAATTTTATTTAAGAATTTTAATTACAGTTTAATTGAAAATTACTAAATAAGACCTAAAAATATAGTTATCTGTTTGTATATTTTTCATTTTCATGTGCATGTATTACATCTTAATCTTCTATTCATCCAAAAAAGATGTAGGTTTCACTAAGCAGCTTTCATTGCATCTGGGTGCCATAGTATTGATTAGATTATGACATTACATATGCACCTGATCATTGAAATGTATTATAGACGAAGTTAAATTTATATATAGTGGTTATTCACCATATATAATTATATATTATAGCTGTAGAAGTTGCATGTAAACACGCCAGGTTTAAAGAATGATTTGTACATGCTACAAATTCTGCATTTGGATTTATTTCTTTAATACAAGTTTGAACACTGCTGTGCTTTCCTGCCATGACGGCAGCATTATCGTAAGCCTGTCCTTTGCATTTTTTTATATCTAAACTTCATTTTCTAATTTTGTTAAAATAATATGATTGTAATTGTGATTTCACCAGCAGTTTTTCTTTATTTTCTACAAAGTCAATAAACGATTCTACAATTTTAACCATCGCTACCATCAATAACTTGAATGGCTTAATAATTTGACTCTTTTGATCCGTGTGTGAAATGTCAGGAGTACTGTCAAATATAATACAAAAGTATTTAGCCTGCTTTATTTGATAACTGTTTTTCTACCTGCGCCTCCCAATAGCTCTATGAATTCGTTCTGAATTTAAGGCAACAAATAAGAGATACTATATTTATTACCCATCTTTATTTTTACTACGTGCTCTCGTAATACTGGATCGTACTTAGCCAAAAAGTCAACAAATTTAAGAAAAATTCCTCTATTTTCCATTGAATCGATGTTTTCCTGATGAACACTTTCACGATATACTCGAAACGCAAAATTTTGTTTTCCTAAGAATATAATTATATCAAGTCTTGTTGTTAGAATTTCCTTCCACCTTTAAACACGTTCTCTGCCGCGTAGGTCATCAGTGACCTCGAGGTAGACCTGAATTTGAAACTACTTTGTGAGCCGTAGGCCGTCTTTACCGAACATTTCTCTATATAAGGTGACCGGAGCGGCGCTGTAGACCAATCGTTCAGTGTAGTTTATGAGTGATAATAAATTTATTGAAAATGTTTTTGTGTATATTTATAAAGGGTCCGCCAAATAACGTTTTTTTTTAAATGCCTTAACCCTTAAATGCATGATTATTGCTTTTTAAGCTAACTATTTATTTTTAGGTGTGGGATTAACCTTATAACTAGGGAAAAATAATAAAAAAAATATTTGTTCATAGAAATGGGTTGATAGAAATTTACATCTTTATGTAATCAGTAGTAACCTTACAGGTACAAATGTCCATTGGATTATTTATATTTAGTTTTTGTGGTATTCATAAAAACAATTATTGTTTTTATTGAGGCAAAGATAAACATTACATTTTGAACAATGTATAGTAGAATAACTTTTACAGTGCGGGTATTTACACCGCAGGAATCCACCAACGACAGGCCAATGACTTTGACCATCTCTGCGAACATCTTTTGGTGGGGCAATGGCTACAGCACTACTTTTCTTCTTTGCTTGTATCTCGTTCTCTAAAACATTAGAACTTGGCCGACCTCTTTTATTTTCATAGGCTACTCCTATATTACATAGTGTGTAAGCCAGTTCATTTCTAAATGCACCTAAATTGGGGATATCTTTTTTAGGTACATTTTTGGAAGTTAAATTTTTTTTATGTATTATCCACGCATTTATTACTGCCAGATCTAAAAGGTGAAAGAAAATACGAATGTACCATTTTCTTGATTTGAGCCTTATTCTATACCTTCCAAGAAAACTATCCATAAGGTCACCAACTGTGTGTAATCAATTTAATAGCAAGATTATTAATCAGCTCAATCAACATGCTTTATGGAACAGTACAAGTTATAACATTATAAACATATGCACAATTATCAGATATCTCATGTTTCTATCTAATAAAATTAGACTAGTGATAATTCATAAAATACAACAATAATATGATAAATTATAAATGCCATTCATTAAATTGTTAATTCGTTAGATTATTAAAATCACTTGCATGAATAGAGATTTCTTTGTATCGACTTATCGACTTCATAATTAAAAGACTGATAATCTACAAAAATCATTCATGAAACTATAAAATATCTAAATATTTAAGTTTTAATTTTTTTATTACATATTCAGTTAGATATTTTTTAGACTCATTAAATTCAAAATATTATTTTTTATTTCTTCCATTGCCATAATAAATCATCTACTTCACATTCAAAATCAGTATTTTTAGACTCACCAGATTTATTATGAATCAAATCAATC